>OENT01000163.1:0-179047 GCA_900239685.1 Rotaria macrura
TATAATCAATTTTTCTTTGCGAAATCAAATTTAATCAGATTTTTGGACCAATTTTTTTACATGGGTCTGTCTCGAGCCTTTTCACGTACTTCGTTGATATAGTTATAATAAAATGGTTCTTGCACAGATGTCGCAAAATTCTATGACACATTCGCATGGTGACAATGAAAACTTGCTCATTGATTCAATTTGCAAGAACTGAACCAATTGAAACGCAACATACTTCTTCTTACTCGTACTTACTTTCTTACTTAGCGATGTATTATGTACATACATGTATATTATATATTTATCTTATTTTTGTCTATTTCATTCCTTTACTTCAATAAATAAGAAATAAATTTCAGATCTTCATTCATGGAGGAGAACGCTAGTACTAGTAAATGTTTATCGCCATCAAAAGATTCGAAACGTCGAGTATCAAATGATGGAAAAACACAAAAAAAAACTGTGAAACGTCTGCGTAAACGATCATCCAACGAAAAGATAAATGATAAAAATCAAATTCCAATATTTACAGATGCATTTCTTGATTTATTTCGTAAACAAAAAAGTGAAATACGTTCTCTTAAATTGAATTACAATCAGTTGTCTGAACGATATAAATTAAAAGATGCTCAACAAGAACAAATTCGCTTAGATAATCAAAAAATGCGTCTAGATATAGAAGAAATTTCTCAAAAAAATTACTTTTTAAAAAATCACATCGATCAAATTCAACAACAATTTAAAGAAACATTTAACCAAGACATGAACAAGGATTTCTTTACTTACTTACGACAAAATCAAAATGATGAAGATATTCAGAATAAAATACAAAAAATTGTTAGATCACTTCAATTGTAAAATGAAAATCTCCTCGCTGTCGTTTTGTTCGTATTGTGTTTTTTCTTCAATAAAAGAAAAAGAAGAAAGACGATTTTATCAATATAAATGTTTATGAAAAATAGGAATATTGATGTTTCGAATGTATTTAAAAATTTTAATGGGAATTTTTAATTTTCGATTTGACTAATAACAATCTTGTGCAATTTATTTTGAAAGAATTGAAAAAGGCATATCGATTGTAATCAAAAGTAATACTCAACGGTGATCCTTTATCCTATTAAAATAGTAGCAAACTTTACATTCATGAATGAAGCAAGGCGGATACATTGGAAATGATATCAAAGAACTGTGAAGAATTTCCTTTGAATGATTTCGATGTTTTAAGTATCGAGGAATTGGTTCAATTTTATCCTCAGTAATTATAATTTTTTTCTTAAAAACTCATTCAAATTTTAGCAGAAAAAGGATTAGCTAATCATAGAATATTCCTTCTTAAACCTATTTGATCGCTCGTCAGTATGGGTTTTACTTAATAAAATATGAATGTCCATCAACTCTTTTATCTCTTTCGCTTTCCAATTTTTTCGTCTTTTTATCTAAATACTGAGAAGAAAATGAATCATTTTCATTTTATTTTAAAATCAATTCACGATGAAAGAACGTGCAAGTTTCTTCGTTTCCGCAGACACGTTTATCGGCATATTTTTCTATACAGCAAGAATTAAATGATGCAGCTCATAAGTTCAAAGTATGCATTTGCAAAAATAAAGTAGTAATTTATAGAGTTTGAGTCCATTACGAAGTATGAATTGCGATACATATCTGCGACGGGATCAAAGAAAAACAATTTCGTAAGTTTTGTTTAAACGGGTTGTTTTTGTTTAAACGAAATTCGTTGATTCAAACTAGATACAATTAAAGTGTTTGTGTCACTACGTCTCTTTCATCTCCATTGGCATCGATAAGACGATTAACAATTGTTTTTATTCCTGTCCCCCATGTTTGTATTGATTCAGCTACCAAAACATTTCTTTTTTCGTATGAATAACGGGTTTTACTTGCTTGTCGTGAGAGAATTTTAACAAATGATTTTGATTTAAGACAAAAATCATTAGGAAATCGATATATAATATCTTCATAAGAATCAATTGAACGTATTAATGTCCATCCGACCATATCCTGTTGTTGATTAGAGGTTGATCCATTATGTTCGATTGCAATAAAATGACCATACGGGTCAATTTCACTAATCAATATCGAGCCTGTTAAATTTTAAAAAATACTAGTATTAAAAAACATGAAATCACTGAAATATATTTACCTTGTCTGTTTGAGTGGTTCTGCTCAATGTTAGGGAAAGATATTTCATGGACCGTTGATTCTGATTGAGACACTTCTTTCGATTCTTGTCTTTCGATTTTCAGAAAAATTGTGTTGGATGATTTTATCAGTTGAAACGAACTAATTTCACTTTTTAAATTATTCAATTCATTTGATAATTTATTCAATTCAATTTCTGATACATCATCTGATTCTTTCAATAAACGAAGATTTTCATTCAGTGTTTCACAGTGTTTTAGTAATTTTTCATTGGATTGATTAATCAAGTCTCTAAGATCTTGTTTAGTTTGTTTCGCAATTTGTTTGATTTGTTCAATATTTTCCCTTTTCCATGTGTCAATTTCACCAAATAAATAATGTGAATCATCTCTTTTGGCGACATCGTTCTCAAATTGAGTTTCTTGATCAATTAAATTCTCTAACTGTCTTTCGAGTTCATCTCGATGTTCACTCACATGTTTGAAACATAATGTTTGTTGACAACCGTTACACAGAAGAACTCCACCAGTTTTACCACATTTAACACAACTACCATGGATATTTGCTGCCATCACAACCTATAACAATCTATACGAAGAATAAAACAACATCATCATCATCTATAATGCCTTTTTTTCTTTTCTTTCTCCATAGAACGAAAGAGAACCATGTTCTCGTTCTGTTCACCTACTGTGGACGTCAAAATAGAATTGATGTTGCAAGATAACAAATCTTCTGCTATCTATGATTGACTAATGACATTAAAAAAAATTTTCTTGAGCATCAAGATAATTCGAAGTAGATCGGATCTAGTTGATGGCCGTAAAATCACAGAGAAAAACATCATAGGGGGAACATTGAAATATACATAGAGATTGCTTTTTATCTGTTGATTTCAGCAGTTTTCTTTTGTGACCACATTCAACGATCATACTGAATTTTGGAATTACCGATCTCGAATTCAAAACAAACTCGAACTCAAAGCATTCAGATTTAAGTGGAATGTATAGTAGTATGAAATGTAAGGTACTCAGGCATTGAATATTATCGACGAAAATGACCTTCGATTAATTATGATATAAGCTGGCGGATTTCAACTTACTCACTAAAAACTGACGCAAACGAGTGGGTAATAAGGATTCTAATTTTCGAGAGTGAAGTTTCATTATTCTAAATTATAAATTTTCCAGTTATTGAAACATTGACTTGAGTGTCTCAAAAAATGATAATATGTACTTTTCCAAAGTATTTCAGAACATGCTGCAATAACTTGACTGTATAGAATGATATTATGTGTGTCACTTTTGATCATTAACAAGCTGCAGCATAATAAAAATATTGAAGTTTTTGCGTCGCTTTAAAAAGGTAATATTCGATACTATCGCATACTACAACGAGTTGTCAATTGTATGCCAATGAACGTAGATTGATGTCTAGTTTCCGTATAGGACCACTAAGATATTGGTTGAGTGATTGAGTGACAATCATTTTGGTCTATCTACTTAGTTAATTTAAACTTATTCTACGACCACTTTCACCAATGATAACTCGCACGTGTGTGGTTTTCGCCGGCGAACGTACGATCGTATTATTAGCACCGTCTGCAGCGGCGTGGAAAGCGCTCAAGCGATTGATTAGGAGACCACGAGAATAAGACAATTTTCTAGGATTATTTCTGATTCTTTGGTCACCGGCTACGACTGTAGGCTTTATAACATCATTTGATCACTTCATCACATTGTAGTTGCCATTGTCTGAAATTTATACGGAAAGATCTCAATCAACAAAGGTGCAGTGTGGCATAGATAACCGACAGTTACAATGTCTACTTCCGTTGCTACGTGCTACCAGTATATTAGACTATTCTGTTATTTGGTACCCGTCTGACTTCGTGTTTTCTACAATCAGTAACGTAGACAGAGCTGCTGTTGTTCATGATCAATTCAATGAAATTGATATATTGTATGGTTACTTCTCTAACCGTGCCATATGAACGAGGCCAACGGGCAATAAGTCGATTTTTATGATCATAGATGATGAAACTGTCTCTTTTCTTATCGATATTCAAAGGTGTCCGAACATTCAGTTGAAGAGTCTTTGATGTGCACTTTCATTTGCATCAGCAATTATTTTTACATTTTTTTCATCAGTCTGTCGATCTAGAATACGATCATTTCAGTAGACAGCAACGTAAATAGTTTAATTCTCATTGATATGTACGCTAAGCGGTCTGTTTAATCGATTAAATTTTGAGTTCCTAGCCTGTTTTTACTAACGACCGTAAGACCATTTTGCACTCACTCAGTGTCAGTGTCAATCATATCAAGGCTGAAGTAGAAGAACATAATGAAGTTTTAACAACATCTGACAGAAAGAAATCTCAAATTGGGATAGATCAAGACTTCTAAATCTCTCTTTTGTTTCGAAAAATAGTTACCATTGAGTATGGAACTGTTCATGTTGAAAAATTCACGTTAGGAACCGGAGCAATCTCACTCAGATATACTTTGTTCTTTGAATATGTACGACGAATAGCAGTCAATTCAGAATTTTAGTGCAACTAAAACGTAATTTCATGCTCATGGTATTATTTGTCCAGACATCACTAAATGAAATTTAAACTTCAGCCATTTTTAATCAATGATATAGCGTGGTGTTCTAGGATTTTCTATCAGCATTACTCAGAAGTATAATTCTGAAATGTGGCAACCATGTTCGACCATTAATGAAGACTTCGTACCAAAATGTTCAATTGAATTAACAAAGATCATGCTGAACAATCTATGTTTGTCGTAAAACTAGAATTTATCAGTGTTGCACTGTTTTTCTAGCATTCAACTTCTTGCAAACAATATTCTATGGGGATTGTTTTGAATTCTACTCTGTTGTCCGCTTATCTGTGAGAAATTTATCAAAATATAATTTACAAAAATGGTTGAGTTCTAGTCATCTTCACAATATGAACATCAGGTCATATAGATAAAATTGTAAAGATTTGGATTCCTTCGAACCCTGTGTTCATTCAACCCTATTTCATACATTCAAATCTAATTTTGAAAACGAATTAGTCCATTTTTTCCGAATTCCATTTTCTCCGACTCCTATTTCGCCGACAACATTTTTTGATCGAAACATACCTGGTCACATACAATTCATTCTATGTTTAAATTTTTTTACAGCTAACGGTTTTATCAACTAACTACATATCCAACTGAGTTGGTAACCATGTGAGTTGATAACTAAGTCAGTTGAAACTTTAACACGCTTGGAAAAGACTCGACTAGATGTAGATGGGGAGGGGAGGGGCGGCGGACTGGAGCCTTTGGGTGCATGTGAGTGTGATTCGAGTATGAGTGAATGGAAAAATCACACTCCCTTATCTAGTGGCGTCTATTTTCAAGCCTGTAGAAGGTTTAACTGGCTTAGTTAACAACTCACATGCTTGCTAACTCAGTAAATAATAAGGTAGAGGTACAAATATCTTTCTGTATTATACAATAAAAAGCAAACTCATTTTGAAATCCATTATCTTCGTGAAAAACTCGGAAAATATGAATTGAAATAGTGTTCCATTGTAGCTTAATCTTTTTGTAAAAAAAATTAAATAATATTCTATACATGGACAAACTTCCATATAATTTGATCCTACAGATACATGACTTGATTTGGCAAGCACAGCAAATATTGAGGTCTGAATTCCACTTTGGAAAATATAAATATCTGAAGTTGCTCTATCAATCGTCGATATCAACATCAAAGTCGACGAAAGACACCGCTTTCACAGGTTGTCTTTGAATATTTTACTAAGCCTTTGAGTTTCACGATAGTATTTTGTACGACAATATCAAATAACTAGACATTGTTACATATTCACTCTCAACCATTCGTAAGTACAGGTCGACCGTTGTTATCAACATAGAGTTATGGAACTTATATATACCCATCTCTTATATACAGATCTTCGGCATCAGATCAATATCAATAAAACGAGTATTTTCTCTCCAATGTTTGAAAAAAATATTACTTTTTTACCGTAGTAGAATTGTTAACATTAGTAATAATAACCGTTCACGAAAGATTGTGTGATATCGAAGCAGATTGATATTGAGTATTATCTTAACAGAAGAGATTAATGAATAACTTAATTGTGTTTTTCAAACTTCATCAATATTTGAATGAGGAAAAAACCGAAATTGATATGGAGAGAAATGAAATCGACGAAAAATCGATAGTATTGCGGATGAAAAACACTACTAGATCTTAGCAATCATTGTGTTTGACCGAAAATTCCAGATGCGAAAAAAGATGAGCCAGATTTTTCTAGTTATCATTGCTCAAAAAAAGATCAATTCAATGTGTTTTTTTTTCGTTTTTTCAATTATTTTCTATCTGTTTTTGGAACGATGAATAAATGATTCTTTATCATTTCGTTTTTGAGAGTAGATTTTTGAAAGACTCAAATATTGATATTACGACCGCATATGAAAGCTTCGGTTCTTATTCCTATGAGTAGGAGAGTCATCATCACTCACATAACTACATCTTCATCAACAAATGATTAATGATCGTCTGAAGGTCAATAGTAAAATCCTTCATAATCATCCATATACGATTCCATTCAATCATGTAAATTTGAGGCAAGAATCACAGAAAATTGAAAGTATTTCGAATGGATCTCAATAAGATCCGAGTGCTACAAACACTATAACAATAGTTATCTGTCAATATTTTGAAAAAAATCATATTGATCGGAATTGACCAACTATTTTCTTACTGGAACTACGTATGTTAGAAAACAGAGAGATTCATCGCGTCATTAAGGCAAGATGTGAACGAGGAAAGAAATTATAATTGCTGCAAAGCACTGTCACTGGAGATCATCGTCAGAGAAATCTATTCGACGAGCGAGACAGTCATTCCGTTCCCCAAGATAAGCATTGCCGCATCATGACTATCATATTGAACACTGCAGCAATCATTATATGAGACTAGATTCAAAAGAGAAATTATGCAAAAAAATTCTACTTTTCAAGTCTTACTTTTGCCTCTCGTTTATCATGAGAAACAAAGTTTAATGCAAAACCATTCATTCAAATCTGAAAAAAGGAGTATTTGATTGTTAAAGCTATACCATTTTAAAATTAAAAAAAACAACATGTTGTTTTATGTACCTACAAGAATATTACGTTGTATGTTCAAATGAATTGAATATGCAGAATTCATTCTTGATTCTTTGAAAGTTTTGAAAAAAAACTATGATCGACTAACCAATGTGTCGTTTAAATGTTATAGCAGTAGATTTATATAGTACCGTCTATTCAAAGTCAATGTAGATATGCTGAAAATTTGTTCGATTAGATTCACACATTACTCAGATACCAGTCAGCAAAAAATATTAGAGTAGTAAGAGAGAAAAGGGCATTCCATGCAAAAAAATAATGATAAAATGCATCAGACAAATAGAAAATCTAAGTGATCAATTATTGAGTCTAGTTAATGTAACGAAAAAAGTGGCGGGAAGAAAAATCGTGAAGACATTGTCTAGAACGTCTATTATAACGCTAAGATTTCGTTACAATACAGAAACATTCGTGATAAGTCTTAATAATGACAATTCGCTGTTTCTGTGTTCTATTTTTGGTATTGCAGAGAAAGGATTCAACTGTTGTTGTACGTCATTCAAAATTATTTGACTTCTTCATTTGAAACTTGAAAATTTCTAACTGAAACGTAATATGATCAAACGTCAGTAGTACGGTAGTATCATTGAAATCAAGCAGCTAAGACCGTTCCCTTCTAGGATTCAGCAAGTTTTTGGTAAAAACTGTTTCATAAAAAAATAAAATTTGAATTTCTCAAATCAAATGTGAAGATTTTCGGTGATCTAATATGAAACTCGTTGTGCTTAATCTAAAATATTCGTAAGAACTAACATTATGAAACTTCTATTTGGAGTCAGTATTGAAAACTTTACAGCACATTTTTCTTCTCTTTGATTTAATTTCATCAGCCTACCTCATGAAAATCTTGCGATACTTTGTTTGAAAAAAGCAACAGTGTCATTTTACACTTTACTAGTAAAAATGGCATGTAATTAAACTTCTTTCTCGTGTTAGATTATTTATTAGAAATCCTTCTTTTTTTCAAACGTATTTTCAACAATATTTCTAGTTCTTGATACAGTTTCTCAATCAAAATATATTGAGTAGAGCCAAAATGAAAAGGATTTGCATTATGTTGACGTTCACATTTATCAATTGACCTGAAATTCTGATTTTTCCTCGTGATCCAAAGTTCGTTAACTAGTACAAATACAATCAAAGAGGTCATTGCTTAGCAACAATGATCTAAAATCACTAGAAGTGATTGACTTAATGGCGAAAATGAAAATAATTTAACTTTGACATTAAGATGTAACTGATGTCGGTTAAAAGTGGATTTGATAGTTTTCCAAATGAATTATATTTATCTATATTTGATCATTTGAATTCAATTGAAATTCTCTATTCATTTTTAAATCTAAATCGACGAATAAATTTTCTTCTAAAAAGTTATTCCCGTTTAACTTGGAAACGTATTGATTTAACTAAATTAAATCCTCATGTCTTTCGATATTATTGCTTACAAAAACAAATCACTAATGAAATATGTTCATTAAAACTAAATGACTTTCAATTTAAATCATTAACATTTTCATCCAATAATAGACTTGTTCAATTAAATTTATTATTGGAAAATGATGTTCATCTCTATGCAACAGAACAATTTATATTTCAATCTTTGCAACTATTAATAGTAGAAGATCGTGTTTTAACATGGGAAAAACCATTTGTCATCTGTCAAAATTTAAAACAAGTTCAAATTCGTCTAAAACATCATTGGNATTGGGATCTTATTGAGTTACTAAATAGTTTACCGATTGTTGAAAAAGTAGATGCCACAATCAATTATGATGTAACGAGGTAAAATGATTTCGAACTTCCAGTTTTATTTGGCACCCTTCTCTAATTTTTAGTTGTCGCCATAGTTGTTTATCGCGAGAATTGAATTATTCAAATCGATTGATTGATTTTTCATATGTAATTCATTCAAGTCATGGTCTCGTTTATTTTGTAACTGATTATTCAACAATTGAAGCGTTAGTTCAACAATTGAAAAATTTATTAAAACTTCGTCTTTACATAATTGGATGTATAAATACAACTATCAGTGGATCTCGTTTGGAAAATAATCTTCTAAAATATTTACCAAAATTAGAATTGTTTGATTTTTTCATTCAATCCTATGGTGGGACAGAAATTAAATCCATGGATCAATTTTCTACATTTAAATGGAGTTTCGGATCTTATAGTAACCAATTGACTGATATGCATTTTCTATTTACACTACCATATCAATTTCCACATATTGATGAATGTATTAATGAATATTTCATGAATGGAATTAAAACAACTTTTCAAAGTAATCTATCACTGATTGAAAAAAATTATCGAATTCAAGTTTTTCATTTTGATTTTGAAAATCAAAAGTTAAAAGATATTGCTGTGTGAAAACACGAGAATTAAATCTTTCTTTCGCAATGTCCTCCACTATGTTGTGTCAATATTACTTTCACACATACAACTAAGTTATTCTACTTTCGAAATACTCAAGGAATATTGTTTTTTTTAATAATCAACCATTGAATTATTGTGGTATCTACCATATTTGAGCTAAAGCAGAGTATGAATCATTCAAAGATGTTTCAGTTGATTTATATCTGAGTAAAGTTTGTTGTTGGTCAGTTTCAACGCACAAGCTAGAATGAAAAATTTTTAAGAGTTATTATATACAGCTTTTAAGAGGATTTCGTCGTTCGTATATCAAGTTGACTATTCAAATGTCGAAATGAAAAGTGTCCCGAAAGATGGTCGATAAATTTTTAGAAAATTCTGATTTTTGAAAGACATGTTTTATTATATGTTGTAATGCTAACATTCTAGAAGAGATAAAATATAGGTGACGAGAAAAAATTGATAATTTGTTATTTTTTTAATTTAACAACTGTAAATGAGAATCCATCTTAGTATTCCATAAAATTTATAGCCCACCCCAATAATATCTTTCATCAAGATTATCTATACGGCATTGAATAAAGATATTTTTTGTTTGTTTTGGTGTAGCCCTAAGCCTGGAGTATATTGAATACACATGTTGAAAATGATTTTCGTCTTGATCCATTCATAAATGAAACAGTTGGAAACTTCGCTTGAGTTACATCAGTTGAAGATACAACAGCTTCAACCATGACAATAGAATTTTATTTATATAATAGTCCTTCGCCCAACTCATTTGTTTCATTTACCTCAGGTATTACTCATCCTCGCTAAAACTGGTTTAACATCTAGACTAGTAGAAATATAAGAAAAGCAACAGTAATTCGATATTTTTTTTTACGTTTTCCAACATTACGTATAAAGTACTAGATCGGAAATATAAAACTTTTTCTTTATGAAACACAAATGTTTACTATTAATTCAGTTAGACGAAAATGGAAAATGATAGTACGAACTCATCAATAACAATAGTTAACTTACACATGATCAATGATTTAACTGAAGTATTTTTATTTTTATCTTTTTTATCCGAACTATTGTTTTTTTATTCAAAGAAAAATGTATTTGATTAGAGACAATAATGAATAGAAAATATCAAAATTCGATAGAATTCATTTTTCTTTCTTACACACTGTATATTAATAAGAAAATTCATGCCAGTTTAAAAGATACCTTTTGTTTATCTATTTTTATAGAATCAAATGAGAAAGGCAAAGATGAAAAACGACTCGGCATGAATAGTGTAAAACATGTTGATTTGTCATGTTCAATAACAGAAAAATTATTAATTTTACTTCGAGAATCATTTCCTTCATTGGAATCAGTACGTTTTTCATCATCAACCGCTGAATATTCATCTCCACCTCCATTATTTCGTCAATCTCGCTACTATCTTAATTCAATTCGAACTGTTATATTTGATCATACGTGCCGAAACCAAACTGCCTTTGTTCGTCTTTTGCCAAATCTAGTTAAACTAGTTATAAATCAATCACTGTTAAACCATTTCTTAGAAGAAACAGGTTCTGCGTACGTTTACAAAGTATCAGAATTATATGTATATACATTTCAACGACATCATCTTCAAGATATAATAGACGCATTTCCAAATGTTCGTCATTTAGTATTAACCACTCTTCTAACAAATGACGAAGGACCTATTCGCTCATACATTGATCATCGTTGTCATCATAAGCATCGTCCTGTTTCTGTTTCTGATGTTATAGATGATTTACTCAAGAGCAGATTAGGTCGATTAAAACAAATTGAAATCGGCTGCTATTTCGAACGAGATGAAGCCAATATTGAAGGAATTTTATCACGAATCATAAGAAAACATGTCGGCATGAATCATCAGTTTCACATTGATGCTGAAGATTTTAAATCCAATCGATGTGGAACAGTAAAAGTTCTATTTTTTTAATTCAAGATTCAATCAAATTTTATTTTCATATAATTTCAACTTTTGTATTTATTGTTAATTCATTTTTGTAATTTATACATAGATTTCTAGAAAAAAATATTGATCGAGACAGCATTATGAGTAGCGATGATTTTAGTTTTCATTTAATTTCAATAAATATCTCATTTTGACTTAAAATATGAATTATTGTAAATGAATTCAGTTTATTGACGAGACGAAGCGTATTTCAAAATATAGATGACGATTATTCTGTGTGATAACAAAATAGAAAAAATCTTTTCGACAACCTTATGAACGAATAAGAAAGAAAAGCAACATCCGTTTCACGTGTTCAACATTTATTTTTCTTGATGATAAAAAAATATAGTATGAATCAAACATATTCGTGGACAGATTATTTTCACGGCCTGAATCTTCTCATAAAGTAGAAGTATCATGCAATTCAACTTTCCCCTAGTTTTAACTGTGGTCCTTATTACGTTGATTGACGGGGGTTCTGTTTTCTATGTATCACTTTTGATTTATTGAATAAATTCTAATGATTATTAGCCTAAAATGCGTCTTGATCAATACCAAAAAAGAAACCGAATTTTCCATGCACTAGTCGTATGATCAGCATTAAGATGTTCTATATTTTGTATAGATTTATCAATTCAAATTAATAATGTATCCAATTATGAGTAGCTTTCAGTGTTCTTCTCGAAGAATCTAATCACATGAAAATATGAACATAATCATAATGAATTTACAGTAACATACTCGAAACCGAATTCTTTCATATCTAGTAATATATTACAATTGTCATCCAGTTTTTTTTATTAAGTATGTGATGATTTTCAGTGTCTCATTTTAAAAACGTGAACTTTCATCGTGGACGCAAAAAAGAAAACGAACTCTCAGCTTTTGTGTCCATAGAAATTAATTGTTGTAAGACGACTAAGGAGTATGTTGATAAAAGGTCAAAACGCATATATCCGACATCATTTGCTAGACATCAAAATACTCATGTATCAAGCTTAGTGTTACCTTATCGTACAGGGTGCATTGGACAAGTAGGCACAAATCAAATCAAATGATGAATGACAAGAATAATCCTAGACCCATGCTTCTAACTAATATGACGGCATTATATTTTTTCTAATCAAATAGTCAAAGTGAATTTCATGCATCACAGTCAAAAGAGCATCGGCTAATAAACAACTCCTTTGCACAAAGCATGTTATCAATGTAGCATTTTCGAGTATGTACGATTGGAAAGCTCCCTCGAAATTTATATTAGACTTCTGTGCTGGATATTTTTCCAAGAATCATCGTTGATTTTCATAGGATGAGATTCAGTTTTTAACAACAATAGATTTTATCAAAGGTTACAATGAGCTTCTCTGCATTTTCTTGTATTCTTGAGAACTCTTTCAGATATCATATTTGTTTATATTCATCATACGACTGTGTAACCTTAAATTAATCTAGAAAATCACGAAACCAAGAAGCCATGATGTTTTACTCTGGAACGAAACACTTCAATTTTTCTCCATCGCACAGTCGGAATGGTTTGATTCATAATTAAAGTTCAATATTGAACAAAAACTAAAATTTACGATGACTACATTTCTATTTGAAGAGTCTAGTGAGATATGGTCATTGCTTGAATTTTATACATATCAATTATGTGTAAAAAAAAGAAGCTAGATGAATACGACATATCAATTGGGATGATTACTCAGAGTTTATCATCAAAATATGACAATTTCGTAATGTTATTATTAAAAAGAAGATAATAATGATTTTAAAATGTCGAAAAAAAATGATTCTACTGAATAATGTTTTCTGGAAAAAAAGTGTAAATAAAATATAAAAAATGTAGCGACCTCTTATCCTCCGTTACAATAAAATCGACGATGTGATGAGATGATTTGTTTATTGGACATTTGTCTTTCATGATGGGGGTCTCGATCACAAAAGACTGTTACTTTTCCTTGACCTCTAAAAAGTAAACAAACTTTAAGCTCATTCATTCATTCAAATAAGATGAAAGTGCTTTTGTTTAACTTGTGCCTCTCTATTCATCTATGAGAAAACAGTCTTTTAATGTAATAGATAGATAACTTGAGCTAATTGAGACATCAATATAATGGCATTTTGATAGGCTCACTTGAAGATGTTATTTATATATCTAGTCAATCAGTAAGCTTCTATTGATAGAGTTTGTAACAAAAAAGCCTTGTAGAGATTTCGTACAGAAATTTCCATGATGCAAAATAGAAAAAGAAGAATTTCTGTTTGTTTGAATGATTCGATATAACTCTCTAGTTGATACGTCGAACATAGTTAGCTTGTTGAAAAGTTTTGATAAGAAAAAAGAAACTGAAGTGCTATATCCTATGATGTTATCTAACCCAGCTCACTTTGAATAAAAATGAAACCGATGCATTTCTTATAATGCATTCAAATACAGCTGAGGATATTTCAAGCACTTCTCATTATCAATCTGCCTAATCAGACTAATCTTATTTTCTTTGTTATGAAAAAAAAGTTCAACGAGATATCTTTTCAAATTCTTCGAATTATTAAGTGTAAATGATTAAAAGAATCTATTACTTACAAATGAAAGTTCATTGCTTTGACTTTCTTAAAAGGTATTCTTAGTTGAATGTTTTTGTTTAGCGCTCGCTAGATCATAAAGTATTACACGTTTAAAAAATCGAAATCAAGATCAAGACTGCACATTTTCTTATAGCAACATAAAAACAAATTCATTATATCGCACTCTTCAAATCCAATCTATTCATTGTTCCTAGCCAGTTTGGTTGTTAAAATCAAACTAAATACTCTTATTTACTTCGATCAGTAGCTATTGAATACCTCATCGAATTAAAAGTGAATCAGCAATTATGGTTAGCAACATTGCCATGATTTGAAGATTCTCTTGGAACTATTATCAAATATGATATTGAATAAACTAGCACTACTTGTACGGCCGTTTTCGATTGACAATAGAATTTTCATATTGAAAAAGAATTTTTTTCTGTTTTCTATGTATCTTAATTTGCTATAATACTGAATATTTATTATCTATTCAAGCGAGGATTAAACTGAGGTCAACATTCGTGGCAAACAGCTTGATTTGACAAGATGCCACCTATTGAGGAATAAAAATAATCATGAATGTTAAGCCACCAAGATATTACTTTCATCTACACATTTTTAGAATTATTTTTAAATACTTCCTCTAATTTTTCTTGTTTGAATAAAGATTTGGACATCACCATTATATACAATTTGTCGAAATAGTAATAGAATCTGTTGTTTCTATGCAAGTATTTATTTAAGAAAGACTCAATAATTTAGAAAACAAATATGCATATAATTTTGATCTTGTATATGATACTTTTTCTTTCAGTTGATCAGAAATCAAGTCCTATGACAATAGATCAGTGTACGAACATTGATACTCATTCGAAAAAAACCCTTGAAACCATATTAACGATGTGAATACTTGTTGAGTCCGTCAGACAAAGTAAAGCGAATGACGATTCATAAATTTATATCGAAATAAGAGAAGATAATAATGATAGCATCAAGAATATTTATTTTTGAACTACGCTATTCCACTGTTTTATAGACTATAGAAAGGTCGTAATGTTCGGCACAAATTCGTTGTCGCTTTGATATGGTATCTATATGGCTTTAAAAAGAATGTTTGCATCAAACATTTTAAAACTCGTATTGCGTCTTACCGTAGCGTTGATTTCGTTTGATGATTGCTAAACAATACTAGAGAAATATTCAGCTTTAAAATTCTGGATAGCAAAAATTCAAGTTGAGTTCCATACTTTTAACAATCGTCGTTTATAAAAAAAAGTACTTTTAAAAAGTACTACTCTTAACTTAAATTATTGTAGGTACCTACATGAAAGATCTTCTCTTGACAAAAGGCTCCCTACTGATCAACAAAGAAATCCTTGAAAATATTTTCTTATTCTTTTAAGATGAATTGAAGGATTTTTTGAAATTCATTGTTTTCATGCATCATACTTTTAGTCGACGAGCCATCATCATGTTTTTCGATTGAGAAAAATTATTGGAATACCAAGTTTTTCAAGTGAATTCAAATGCATCAATTTTGTTAAAACAATTGATTTTCAAGTCCTTTTTTTTTGTTTCATTTCATGAAAAAAAGAAACGTTTCATCCAATAAGAGATCAAGGTCATTTGAGAAAAATCAAATTCATTCAAAATTCAACATTTTAGCTCATTCATTATGTTCCTTTTTTGCTTCGATAAATGAGAAAAATATTGGTTACCTTGGACAATATAAACAAAATAGAGAATTACTCATAAAAATACATCCTACTTGCTACTTAATCAAAGTTATATGAACGTTGCAATATAAATTAATTCTACTCAAATAAATCGTTAATTTGTCATTATTTCAATATGTTGAACAACTGCGTCTTTCAATTATTTTTATATCATTTTATAAATAGATAATTTCCTATGTACCTGAAATATTTAATTCATAAACATATGGCTTAGAAAAAAAAATGGTGGAAATTCACGAATATTGATTTTTATGAATATTAGATGTTTTCTATTCAGAATTTCAATTAAAATCGTATAAGTTTATTTTCTTTTTTTTTATGAATATAAAAACTATGTGCACCTAATGGTTGTCATGCTAAACAATAACATATGGTTCGAATTCATAAAGTTTCTTTCATTTAAGATAAATTACAAATAATTTGTTTTCTTTGCCGAACATGTTTGTTTATTAAAGTAATATAAATGGGAACGATCAATTTGATATGTTAAATAGTTACTAAAATAATATCCTTTGAAAAAGCAAATGAATAACATCATCGGACTGATAAAAAAAACTTTCACTTGTATGTATTGCACTCGAACTTTATTTGTTGCTCTTCGCAATTGTGTTCGCGACTTCATTTCTTTTTTTTTTTCTGCTACCTCATGCAGTATTTCACAAAAAGTAATTATTAGTTTAAACGAACACTGAACGAACAAGAATATATGTTGAAGTGAAAACAGAGAGAGAGAAGAACAGGAATAAGAAGAAAAAAGAAAAACGATCGTTTGATTTACATCCAAATATTTGTGAAAAAGAAAAGAAAAGAGATGGTGCAGTCTGATGTTCCACGAGGAACAACAAAATCAGGTAAAGTTAATGCTAGATGGTATTTACAAAGATTACGAGCATCGGCCGCTAGTCGTTATCAGCATGTGTCACATTATTCTGATAATGAATTGCATTTAAAGAAAACTGATGTACCGGATACAATACGAGTCGTACGTGGAAGTACAGCAACACAAGGTCAGCATATTCCAAGAATTTTACTGAAATCACCCACTAAAGCGTTTGAAAACGAACCAAACAAACAGGTTCTTATTTATTTTATTAGCAAATATTTAAAAATCTATAGAAATAATCATAGAAAACTCCTGATAATTGCCGTTCAGCTTCTATCAAACTCACCTCAGCAACATCTTTGAAGTCAACATCAAGTGTCAATAAAAAATCTCCTTCGATAAATGATTTTAACTCGAATAGTTATCATACTACAAGAAACATTCTTAGAGATGAAAAAGAAAGTGTATCTGAACGTCGAAGTTCATGTGGTACATTTCCTTCTTTTAAACCTGATTTAACAGCTCGTCCACCGAGTACACCTGTCGATCCACGATGTTTGAGAGCATATTCATTATCAGCCAATCCCATTGATCGTGAAACATGTGCTTTACTTGGACCACAACTATGTTCAGATTGTATTGAAATACAAACACGAGCAAATTTATCACCAGAACGTTTACCAGCTAATATTATGCATCAACGTTTATCTGCATTAGCAGTAAGGCGTTTTGTTAAGAACGAAGAAGTTTTAAGTGATGATGATTTATTAAAAATGGTTAACAATCAACAAATTCAAATGACAAATAAACCTACGCTTGACGTTCACTCATCTATCTTGTCTGATGATGAATATTTTGATAACTTGTCATCGTCACTTAGCCAAAGTATAGGTGAAACACCATTCTATTTTAAAGATTTAAAAGATTTTTCACAAAAATATCAATCAAATGCATACAGACGTTTATTATTAAGCGAGACTCCATCTCCGAAATCAGCTAATCCTGTATTTAAAGACAGTTCATTTGACAAGTTTGATGTATCACCAAAATATTCCTTTATGAAAAAATCATCGACTGTAGTTCCGAACTTACATACGAATGCTTTGGCATTTATTTCAACAAGAAAAAGTGCACAATATTATAAAGATCATCAATATTTGAACAATTTGTCTCCACCATTACTTTTACATTCAGTACAAGAAACTACGAAGCAAAATTCAAATCCACGTTTGTTATATTTTTCAAACAAAAGTTCTTCATCTTCTAATCGAAATCAAATGCAAAGACGATCATTTATTTCATCGAACTCTTTTCATAATCAAACGCTCCATGTGTAAAATCCTTTTGAAAAAAATTTTCTTTTTGATATTTATTCATTTCTCGTTTGAATTTTTATCTATAAAATTAAAAATCCATGGGATCTAATAGAAAAAACTGTTAACGTTCTTTTTTTTTCTTGACTACCTATTTTATGACATACGTAACGTAAAAAAAAACTTTTATGAGTAAACACGCAATAAATCATGTCAAAACAATAAGAAAAATGACAAAAACCCATAGAAATACGACTGATTTCACTTGTTTGCCTTTAAGCCTTTTCTAATAATGACATTCCAATAACCTTTATTACCTTGCCATTAACAAGGGTAATTTTCGTGAACAAAATGAAAATTGAAATGAATTCATTTTGGAATGAATTCATTTCGGTTCCATCTTTCATTGATAATACGATTTGTTTTTGTCTATCATCTCAATTATAATTTTAATTTTATTCATCATTAAGATAATGTCGAATAGAGTTACATTATAGATAATGGTTTCTTGTTATATTTGGAAGCATCTGTCCATATTTAAGGTAGCATAGAGTCAAGATTTCGAATGAATCTTTGTTTCTTTCGTGTAAAAATATACGATTAGAATTAAAACGTCATTCTTTTAAAAAGATTTCTAGGCGTTGTAATTTTCCTGTTCGTCTATTGAAATATAAGTGCTTAAATAGAATCCCTTTTTTATAATTTGCATTCAAATAGACTCTTTCAAACAAACACAAAAGAATTAGTCTATAGAATAAAGACCCATTGACGATTTCGAGCCGCCAAATGAGATATTTGTGATCCTTGTTATTCGAGCATTTCCTACAATCATTGAGATATGTGAATGAAACTTTGATTATAATAGCTTCATTTCAAGCATCAATATGACCCAAAAAATGGCAAATGATCTGTACGCTCTTAGAGCCAAATAGATGTTTGAGTAGGTAGTCAAAGAGAGGGAGAGAGAACAACTTGACTATTTCCATGGCATTTTTCTCATGTCATAACCAAGACAAGCAATCATTTCATCCATCAACATATGGCATTAAGTTGAATGGATAAAATGAACTCTAATCAGCAAACAGAGTTGAATACTACTTTGTCTTCATCTCTTGTTTTTTTTCGATTGAAAAAATTAGATCATATACGGATTGAACGATCGAATAATCACATACTTATCTCGAACTTAGTTCATTGATAACTTTCATGTTGGTGAAAACGTTTGAATATTATTCAATTGAAAAGAACATGATCTCGTTCAAGTATGGAATGTTGAAACGACTCACTTTTCTCATCTTATGTTTATCTTGCATTATCGTTTTATTTTGATATTTAATATCTATCTTGACAGCGGCGCTTTCTACATTGAATGCTTCTAATTCTCATGAATCCAATCAGCGAAATCATTTTTCATAACACAAATATTTGAAATTCTAGGTTAATTAACTTATTGGCAGTTTAAATTTTCCTAATACATTTTCACTACTCAGAAGACAACATATTTGAAGCTATGTTTCTCGCATCATACTTATTTTATTTGATATCAATGCCAACTAAATAAAATCGCATCAGATAACTATTCGTATATGATTATTCAAAAGTAATAACTATTCAATTTACTTTCGTGAATCAACTTCATGATTTTCTTGAAATACAACTAATGTAGATAGACTTCATGTATTAATTGAAAAAAACAGTAAATATTCTCAATCGAGTTAAATCGATCATAATTTGTATCTCATGTGTTTTTAGATCATAGTCTAATATAAACTTTATTCACTTCTTTTCTTTTCACTATCTAATTTCGGCAAACGTACTAAAGACAAAAACAACCCTCCTTTGCCGTTCGAAAATAATCATACGAATTTATGCACAGAATTTTCTTCATCGATAATGTGAACGAATATTTATTTTTCATCAAGTGTCATTCAATATTATTTTATTCATTCAACTGAATAATTAATAACCGAACAGATTTATTGGATCCGTAGATTGTGTGGGTTTTTTTCTCTGCTAGTCGTAGAAATAATCAGTACTTTGAAAGTTTATATACTTAAACCAATAATATCAAATTATAATTTCTCTAAAAACATACATTCATTAAATGTCATCGATTGTAACATACAAAACAGATTTATTTATCATGTATTTATTTTCTATTTACATATTAAATGTTAATGCACATTCATATCTAAATAACTATGAACAAGTTAAACTCAAACCAATCTATTCAGATTCAATTAGAACTCCAAACGACTATGATAATAATCCAAAATATGATTCTATTCAATCTTTTTCAAAAAATCGTCCGTATATACATTCCATAAGAAATTCATATATAGTTGATGATGAGTTAATTGAAATAAAAACAACAACAACAACAACAACATTCGATAGCGATGATCAGTTGACAACGACGATACCAATGAGAGGAAAGGATTATTCAACTTCGAGCATAAATGAAAATGACTATGGCGATAAAATTGATCTCGATTCGACAACAACAGATCAACTGAATCTTGACTATTTCGAACCAGTACATACAAAAAAGCCACCCAAGATATCTTCGAGTTCAATAGGAACAAATCCTACTTCTACTGACAAAGAAACAAAACTAAAAACCAACGAGATTTTTGTTCTTGATATTTAACATGTTTTTATAACGAACATATATATTCTTTTAACAAATATTCAATCGAATAAAAAAAAAATTTCTTTTCCTTTGATAAAACGAACATTCGTTGAGATCGATGCATGTTTTCACCCGTTTTCGTCGATCATGAACGTCATTAATGAGACACAGACATGAATTCGAATAGAGACTCATGCCGATATTGACAAATTTTATTTCTCTTTTGATAAATTTTCTCTTCTTTTGTTTTAAATATTGACCGAAAGGATTAATTCGTTGGTTACCAATTGACATAATCTGCTTAAGATAAAACATCTAAATGTTAATCGAATTGTTTAATTAATGTTGAAAAGTAGATTATTAGATGATTGATGGACTACTTCATTTAGTAGCATCATATTTTAGAAAAAAAACTAGGAATTCTTTTCATGAATATTATGATAGTAAATTTTTGGAGACGATTGACTTTTTCATTCTGCTATAAGTAAAGTGAGTTTCTCTAAATATACGAAAAGGTATCAAGGAGAGAACCTTGTTCAAAAAAATTTGTAACTGGAAGATTCTAACATAAAAAATCATGTCCACACCTCATTAGGTTCGCAGTAGATTCAGAAAAAAAATCTAAAATGCGACAGTACTTTTCGGCTAGTGTCACGTGTTACTAAATCAACATATGTAGTCATGTCTTTTATTGGCGATGGGTATGTCTAAAGAACACAGTATATCTTCATTATTTAATAGAGTTGCACAAAAATTATTTTTTCCTGCGATTTATCGACGGCAGATATTGCTAGATACTAGACGCTGGATACCAACTGTATCATTTAGCTTACAAAGTCACTCTCGCCCTTTTGTCTCATGTGGTTACAGAGATGTTAATTGATTTTATTTTTACATAAATACTCATTTGGAGTAGATAACATTTTTGACGTATGTTGATGACAAAGGAACATATTTTGAAAAGAATAAGAGTTGCAAATGAAAGAAAACTATTTAAAATCTATTGTTTTGAGTAAAAGTTTTATAGAATTTATTATATTCGCATAACTTCTCGTCGATTTCTCTTTATCAATTCATAACTTTGTCTTGTTGGCTTATCTTTCCCTAAAGATATTTTTCATACTTAAGAAATTCCTACCGAAGTTGATGAGTATTAAAAGTGAGTGTATAAAATCTTGATAAATAGCTTTACATAATCGATCATCTCGAAATAAACTATTTTATTTTTCTATTGTAAGATCCGATTTTTAAGTCTCACTTATCCTTCGGTTTCAATTGTTCGAATATATATTGAATTTTGTTTTAACAAGGAACGAGAAAAAGAAGAATGAAGATTGTTTTATTAAATGACATAACACTATTTCATGTAGATAAATGAAACTACTAAATTTTTTTTTTAAGTTCCGCCTTTTGCTGTAAGCATAATAAGTTTACTTTACATTTTGTTTAGAAAAGAAATGAAGTAGAAAGAAAAACAGTTTCAATAACAAAAATATTTCTTATAAATACAATTCAATTATAACCTAGAAGAACTAAACATTTCTGTTTTGAATACAATTGAAAATTATTCCGCGGAACTTCATTTCCATTTAAAGTCAACAAAAAATTCTCGGGCTTTCTTTTCATTAATTAACAGCGATACATGAACAAAACAATATTTAATGTCTGTCTGCTGAATAGATCAATCGCACCCGATGTTCACACCATTCATGTCTTTATCAGATTAGATTCGTTTACACACTTTCTCATTTACATATGTTTAAGCTTCTTACTCTTTTTGTAAGTATATTTGGTGAATGCAAAGTCTGAATGTTTTTTTAGTAAACTTTACTATTAATTGTCACTACTTGACATTGAAATTAGTCAACATAAGTTTTACACTTGATTATATTCAATATGACTTATTCATGAACGTTCATAGAGACCGTTCAAGAAATTGCATGAAATTTCTTTTTAGTTTTTGTTAATCATCATTTCTATTTAAAAAAAAGTAACATAACTTGTCTTTCGATTCACCGAATAATTTCAACGAAGAACTGAACGAAATGTAATTTATTTCTATTGTTGCGGTCAACCTACGGAACAAGGACATTTGTTTTCATTTTCGGATGCATGTCAACAAGATCAAATATTGAAGGTTAAACTATTTTGAAATTTCTGCTTCAATTTCACCTCTCTCTTTTTATTCAGATGTACTAGAAAAAGAAAAACCGAAAGTGAATATAGACAGTTTATTCTAATGAAAATATAGCTTTGATTTATTTCAAGTCGTATCCTAATCTAAATAATCTTTATCATTATTTTCATAAAATATTCTTCGTTTTGTTCTTTGATTCCTATCGTTATCGTCTGATTTATCATTCATCATCGTTTCGTGTACAAAACAGTTCTTGCAACAATATGAATTCACACTATGTCTCGCAAAGGAGAAAGAAAAAAAGAGAGAGAGAGAGAAAAAAACGAAAGAACACCATGGGAGTGCACGCCACACATTATACAACTTTCCCTTTCAATATAGTTCATCTATGTCGAATATGTATGCAGACACGAGTCCTCAGATTTTAATCGGTAAGCTTCTAAACCTTTTTTCATTTTAATTGTTTTCATTACAAGGAAAAGTTCATCCATTTTCTATTTTAGAACCATTTTGACATTTTTTGATTGTTTTTTACAAGGGAAATATTTTATGAATATTTTTACTTTACAATAATACCAATACATTTGACAATTGAAAACGGTAATATTTAAATTTAAATCAATTAGACTCGTTTCTTTTTAACATGATATTGATTTGAATAGATAGAAAGAAAGAACACATGGTAAGATATGAGCATGCACCTACGTATAGTTATTGATATTAACTTAGAGCATATTTCTAAACATTCAACCGTAGACATGTTTTTTTTTGAAACTAAATCTTTATTTAGCTTTTCTATTGTGGGATATGTCAACATAACATTTATTTAACATACCTGTACTTTGTCTCACAATATGATATTGAATCTTCTTCTTAATACTCTATTCTCAGACAAATATATTTCATACGAGTTTTTTTTCCCATCGACTTTCAATAAAGGAGTTTGACGAGTAACTGTTAAATGAGTCAACGATATGATTGATATCGTCTAGTAAATAGTTCGTTTTCATATGCTTCTCATGATAAGTGGACATTTTTTTTAAACGGTATCAACAATAGTAGTCTTACGTAAAAGAACTTTAATCCATTGCTTCTTAAATACATGCATATTGTTTTTGAATATATCCTACGATGAGAATGTTGAAATAACACATAAAAACTACGCTGATAGAAATTAGATTGATTTTTAAAAGCGAATAAATTCAAAGATAGAATTTTTCTTTCATTTCGTTCACACATTAAAGTGTATCAATATTAACTATCCTTGAATTTTTTCCTTCCGCTCAGTAGTTACTTCGTTCTATTTTAGATCAGTTAAGTTTTTCTTTTTCGTCTTTTCATGTTCACATTAAACATATGCATTCATTTATTGATCTCGAATCTTATATGATTTCAATCAACATTCAAAAGAAAATGAACTAAACCATTTTCTTCTTCTCTTCTTGTTTATTTTTCGTTCTTTCTCTATGTCATTTGTCTGTCTGTCTCACTCACTCGTTGATACTAATAGAGGTAAAATAGTATTATGATAAGACCTACTAATTTAGGGGATATTTTTTGATAAATTGAATATCTGCTTCATGTCATGTAGGTATAAATGCTTATGAGTATGCCTTATATGATTATTGTCAATGACTAAAACAAACTTAATATTGTATATTTATTTATTAAAATTTTCATTTACTTTAATGTTAAATGCATCTCATTCATTGATATCCAATGAGTATATTATTGATACATGCTGTTCGTTTGATAGAAATGATAGAATATCATTATCATGTCGTCCTGATGAAAAGATTCATCTTAATTTAATTGAAATATATTATAATCCAAATGAATATTGTTCATCAGAATTCAATTGTTGTAAATATCGAACAAGTTGTTCGCGACGTATAACAAAATATTTTAATATGAATTGTAATGAAAAAAATTTTTGTTACATTGATAAAACCTGTATGAAAATTTATGAACCATGTTCAAGCATGAATGGCCTATATGGACAATACATAACTATTCATTACTCATGTTTATCATCAAATGCAACGTCGATCAAAAATTCTTTCCATTACAATTCCAATAATGAATATCCATTTATTGTTAAAAAGTTAATAACAACTCAACATGAAACAAATCGTAATGTCATACAAGAAAAAAAAAATTTTCTATTTAATGATTTTAAATCATCACCATTATCGTTGATATCAATTATATTTTCTTTTCTTCTACTTATGTTTATCATTTATTCATTAGCTGAGCAATATGCTAATAGACGTTGTCGTCGAGATTATTTGAGAAAAACTATGAAGAAGACAAATCAATTGTATTTTGAAAATCTTCGAGAAGAAAAACCCAAAGTTGAATCAAATAATATGAAACCCATCAAATACATGAACACAATTCAACCGAGCTTTGTACCAGACAAACTTTATAGAAATACGTATCATCAATATAAATACCCTTATATTTATTATCCAATTCATCCTTATGAAAAATATATTCATATTCAACATAATCCAATAAATCGACAAATTTATTCAACAACATATAATCCCTATGTCAATCATTATACCAACTGATTTTTTTCTTTTCTAATATTAGACAATTATTCAATCGTCGTTTTATGTTAATTTTTCCATTTTTATTTGAAATACATAAATAAAATTTTTATTGTTTTCTTTGCTTGTGTCACTCGCTTAGTGACCATCCAGAAAAGAAAAGAACATCATATTTCTCTGCTTTTCATTATTTACGTTTCATATTTCGTACTTTCTCTTTTATTAGATGCTATAATCACATTAATTATTAGTATTAGACAATTTTATACTGAACTATTATTTCAAATTAATATTTTTTCTTATGTCTGATATGAATCATTTTGAATGATGTTTGACTCTCTGTCATAATATGTAAAAGAGTGGTGTAAATACGAGTAAAATTGATGTTTCGCCTTTCGCTTATTATTTAGATGATTGAATGCGACAACTGCTCATACATATATCTGAATGTTGCTCTTGGTCAACATCTACTTGAGAGAAAAAGAACGAAAACGTATCAGACGAGGTGTACGCTCATGCACGAGCGATCAAATGGCACTTCTAGATCTTGTGTAATCATCATCACCATCATAATCATCATCATCATCGTTATAATAGGAACATAAAGGGAAAAAAAAGAAGATTTATATTAAAAAAGAAGTGAAAATGGTGACAGATTGAATATTTAAAAAAGGAGTGAAAGAAAAGAAAAAAAGAGATTGTACTTATTGATTAAGGATCGATCTTGCGTAAAGAGACATTCGTAGACATTAGTACGTGTCTCTTAATGACTTGGACACATTTTTTAGTTTACATAATAGAAAAAGATGTGTTGAATGACGATGACAGAAAAATATTCACCAAAGATGATCAATAACTGTCACACATAAGAACGTTAACACTTTTTTGTTCACAAGTTTTATATATTCATCTATTTCAAGTCAAGCTCGATGTGTACATATAAATATATATATATATAGATAAATAGATATACAGATATGTATTCATTTATCGATTTTCTTTTACATCAAATTTTTGTTTTTTCTCTTCAAAAACATAAAAATAAAGAACTTTCTAATATTCTTAATTCGCACAGCAGTATCTGATCAGTGAAACATTATGTAATACCGTCATACGAATACATAAAAAGAAATTGAAATTACTTCTCTGTTCGGCTTCTGTTTTCTATTGTTCATTTTTTTCTCATTGAAATCCATATAGAATTCAAAATGAAGCATGATCAAACAATGTCTCTTTTATATGCTTATGCCTCAACGAGTCAACAGTTCAACCTTATCTAAATATGTTGTCTTATTATTAATAACTATAAACGATTTTGTTTTAATTAAATTTTTAGCTTGATTTAGATTTATGCATTCTATAGAGAGAAAAACTAAGTGCTAGTTTTTCATGCTCTATTATTAGAATTAGAACATACAAGGATTCTATTTGAACTATCTCTTTTGTAAAGCGTATTAAGTTTTTCGATTGTAAATTCTTATTGTATTTAATGTGTTCTTGATACCGTTGATCAAATAAAATATGAAGTGTGATAAATTCATATTGATGACTATAAAAAAAGTTTGTCATACTATCTATTTGAAATTGAATCTATTCGAGAAATTCTGTTTTGAATATTCCTTGTTTTCTGTTGTTTTATACATGTGTTCAAACGACTATGAAATATATGTAAATCGCTTGATTTAATTTTTCGCTTTCATCGAATCAGAGAGACTTCGTCTATCCGATTGATATATTTTTGAAGAAATAAGTTCGAAAGTTTCTGCAGTAAAATAAGCTGTTAATTAGTAAATTGTTGCAATTCTTTGTTTACGATCGTCTTCTCTTGTTTTTGGTTTAAAATTAAATACTGTATTCCAGATGAATGCAATTAAAATCTTTACTCCTACGCAGTATCGCATCATGTAGAGTTTTCAAATTTGCATTTATCCATTATTCAACAATTATTTTCAAGTCGATTACTTGTAATAGAAATCCGAAATTAGTCACTTCATAGCCCAAAGTCATACTCTATTGAGAATCTACTCGGACAAACGTCTAGTTTCATTTACACTACTGAAAAAAATAGTTAATTAAAACTTGAAATGACTGAAAAGATTTTATCGATATATCTAATTGGCAACTATGCTTTGAGTAACAATAAGTACGAACTTCAGATGATCTTGTTCGTTGCACATGACAAATCGCAAAAAATTAAAGCTCTTGAGAAGTGAATAAAACAGATGTTGCAAGGTGGTACCATCATACATTTAACAAAAATAGAACACGAGAATTTACTCTGCTAGACTGTACGAGCGTCGATAAGGGCAATTTGAATAAGCACATTCGTGGCATAGTATCAAGGCTATTAGAACAAATTCAAATCTTAGCAAATAACTTGTACGTACATGTGTTGGTTTGAAAATAGCCCAGTATCAATCATGAACAATTAATTGATTGATAGTTACTAATATCAATTACAAAAAAAAAAGATACATTACAGTTATTTGAATAACTTATTGATAAGAAGAAAATGAAGAGTTGCGATTTTCACCGTTAATTACGAAGGGAAAGTTAGCTTCCTATATGTCTCAACTCAAATTTGAATGTTTGACAATTCACTGATGGAATCCAAGGGGAAAGTGCAGGTTTGAAACCCGCAGCATCACAGCATCATTTCAGCATCGTGAACTTCTTTCACATTGAGCGTCACAGCAGCATATTAGCACTTCTTCGGCATCTTCAGTTTTTCCTCAGCAATTTAGGGTAGAATTTGATGCGTATGTATTGTCAAGGTAATATCAACACGTACTGGCTAAATTCTAAACTAAATTGTTGAGAGAAAATGGAAGCTGTCGAAAACTTACTGATATGATGGTGTGATGCTCATAGTGAAGGAAGATCACGATGCTGAAATGATGCTGTGATGCTGGAGTTTTCAAACCTGCAGCAGGGATACACTAATTCCTATTTGTTAACACTGAAGATCGATCGTTTGCGGTATTTAGAACTGCCAATCTGATCAATTTTTCGAGTCGGACCGATTCAATTTTGATTGCTCTGTTTGATGGTATTGGCAATTTTGACGAAAAATGACTGAATGGTACAAGAATTGAACGGAGTTGACTAAAATTCAAGAATTTTTGGTCGATTCCTGTCAATTCTTCCATTTTTTATTCGTTTTTCCTCAAAGTTGACAATAGCATCAAGTAGAGCAATCAAAATTGAATCTGTATGACTCGAAGAATTGGTCGAATTTGATGGTTCTAAATACCGCAAATGATCGATCTTTATTGTCAAAAAATAAGAATTGATGCATTCCTAACCTGCACTTACCCCCCTTGGATGGAATGAATTCTCGATGGATGTTTTCTCCTAGCAAGGAATATTCTGAACTGCGTTTCTGATTCGATTTCGAATTTGAACATGATCTTTCTTTAGGACAAGTTATCATCTTTCGATTTATGCAAAGCTCAACTTTCTAGCTTATTCTGTTCAAGATTCAGGAAGTATGAAACTTTTTTCTGAAACCTTTTGATTTCGACTAACTCACCTGAAATCTCCTGGAAAAGGATTGTAGCTGGCGTAATAACTCATCAGGCTAAATTGCGTGGTGTGATTCACTGTTGAATTCAGAAAATAGACATTAACACGGCGATCAGAGTATTTCTTACTGTGACGTCATCTTAGACTATAGAACAAGATTTTTAAAAAATTCAAATTATATTGTTAATATATTTCTTCTGAATCCAATAATAAATAACATCAAACGGCTCAGTATGTTCGATTTCAGATGAGTTAATCGAAATCACAGGTTTCAGAAAAAAATTTCATAGTACCTGAATCCTGAATACAATAAACTAAAAAGTTAAGCTTTGTATAAATCGAAAGATGATAACTTGTCCTTTAGAAAGATCGTATCCAAATTCGAAATCGAGTCAGAAACATATTTCAGAGTATTCCTTGCTTGGAAAAACGTCCGTCGAGAATTCATTCCATCAGTAAATTGTCAAACATTCAAATTCGAGCTGAGGCATGTAGTAAACTAACTTTAGCCTTTCTAATTAACGGTGAAAATCTCAATTCTTCATTTTCTTCCTATCAATAAGTTATTCAAATAATCGCAAGGTATCTTCTGTTTTTGAAATGAATAAAACCATGTTGAGATAATTTGAAAAATATTGCTTGTTGGCTCTAGATTCATAGTAAGTTTCTAAATATGCTATTACTTGTGTCGTCACATGAATATATGGAAGCAGATTTTAAAAATTCTATTCTTTCATGCTTGTTGACAGATACATATCAATCTATTCCATATGATCAAATAGTAAGGCTATTGGCAATATGAAAAATGAAAATAATTACCATATACAGTCGAATTGATTTGATTGCTTCCTCATTGCTTTGCGTTTTGAGACATGTTTGTCATTGATACGATAGAAGATTGAATCTTGAGATCAGAGTCACTTAGATTGTCTACAACTAGGAATCTATTACTTTCATAATTGGAGTTTACAGAACTTTCTGTTTAAGTTTTTTACGAATGCATAATATTTTGCACGAAACATCGTTTTATTTAGACTCTTGAAATGCATATAAAAAATTCAATTACAACTATTGATCATTTTTCTTTGAACAACTTGTACACTGTATCTTGATATTTGAGGCTCGTATTCCCATTCACAAGACAACTAATAGCATTTCGACGTGAATTTTGATTTTTGTGAATGCATAGTCAATCTGTCGGAAAATTATCATGATGAGGAAAATCCAATAAGGAAGAAAAAACAAAAGAGTGATTACTTCATAACTGTCTATTTTTCACATGAGTAGTGTCAAAGTATAGTATATCAAGTGCATTAGTTTTGATGTTCTAAAGAGTGCAAGACGAAGTTTGCATGCCTTGATGCATATCTATGTGAATCATCTATCTGTGAATATTACTCACTACTGAAACCTGTTATACTTAAAACCCGTAAACTACACAATACATATTTTCGCTGCCTTCTTTTTCTCTTTCATGATTGTTATCAATGCTAAAAACATAGTTTCAGATCTACTTCACATCAAGAATACAGAAATTTTGCGAGTTTTATTTTGAAACAATAGGTTTTTATTTCATCTATCAGAAAAAATAGTCTCTGATTTAAAGCATTTAGGAAAAAATGATATCAGAATAGTTGGTAAATGGTCTTGATATCATAAACTATCCATATAAAAATTTGTTTAACTGTTTTTCTATCAAGTTTTTGTTTTTGTATTACGTTATAGATGTCCATTTACAGTTACATTCAACATTTGATTTTGTATGTCTAATTAATGGCATGCCATCTGATTCTGCAGTATCAAAAATATTTTGTCACATAATATATAATGTGATTCGTTTTTCTCTATCGGGCTCTTGCAAATCGTCTTCGAGAATAATCTTAAGAAGTGAAATTTCGACCAATTGAGCTAAGATTAATAGGTATGGCTGCTAGATGCCAATATTCGTATGTGCAACTGAAGAATGGTTTCGTATCCATCAAAAGCTGCTGTCTAACTTGATCAAAACGTCTGTTAAACGTTATTGAAGGGCTGTACTCTATCGTACAGTGATGATTTAATTCTGGCCTATAAAAAATTGTGCCGTAAAACATCGATTCTAAAGGGATAAGAATTGGATTCTGAATATTTTTACATAATCATCTATTCTTAAAAGCCGTTACCTCTATCATCTTAGATATAAGTAATGTCTTTTTCTGAAATCTTTCTATGAACTATAAGACATGTTAGACTGTTGTCGTTTCATACCTGCGGAAGAACGTATTACCATACTTAGAAATGGTACTATGACGTGAAATTTCGCTTTACTAATACTATTTCTCGCTCTTCTAGAAGTGGAACATCAAAGGAAAAGTGTTCGATGTATTGGCATTCATTTCAATCGATCTGTTAGAGTTCACAAGGTCGCATGATGACATAAGAACGACTGCTTTTAATACACTTTATGTATAAGAGTAAATTATGACAGACATGTTGAATATGAGATAGGGCCAAATAAAAAAGTGCGTGTTGTCAAACTCTTATAGTTCATGCGCACGCCGACAGAAATAATAATCGCTCAAGTTTGTTCATTCGATATCTGTTTTTTTATTAGTAAGTTTGCTGAACGTAATAGAAATTCTGCTTAATAAAAAAAAATTTATCTACTGATTGAACCACAGATGCTCATCTTCATTGAGAATGATTGATCAATGAAAGCTATTCTTGACAAGAGTAGCATCATTGACAGAGGAATTCATGAATTAAATCAATCTTAGAAGTGTTTTCTACAGCAATCATGACAGAAAATATACGACTATGAACGCAGTTATGAAGCGAGAAACATTCGTAATATACAGATGTAGAGGTATTCTAGCGTGTATCAAATGAACGTCTGTCGGATCATTTAGAATATATTCTGACTAGAAAAGGCACGTATAATACTTCCTATACTATCAGTTTTCAAGAAAATATTACGTCTAAATCAAGAATAACCAGAGCCTTCTAATAGTGATTTCGCGAGAAATAAATCGACTCAATAAAAAATTTGTTAAGATACTCACTTCTTGTTGCCGATGATAATGATTCAGAATAAAAATTTCATTCGCATTCTCACCTTGCACTAACCTTGATGATCATTAATACTATTAATCACCACATAGCGGTAGATTGCATCTAGTACTGGTTGAAGAGCGTGTCCTAATTGAAGATATTTTCTCATAAGAAGTTTGTTAGTGATTAATATGACTGTGGCAATGACTTGAAGCACCTGAGCGAGTAAAATAATGTAAGAATATACGCCCATGAATTAATGTGAACTAGACTATCAATTCATTCGAGTTGACTATAGCATTGAATTAATGTGCTATTTCTTAATCAATTCAATTATTCATGGTGCAGTTTTTGTTTCTAGAACAGTGACTTGAAATTGCATTCTAAAGCAATCTTGTCAATTATTGATGAATAATAATTAAATAATTCCTCCGGGTTAGTGTTTCAAGAGGAAACCAAACATCTCTAATTAAATGAATCATCTGATCTTAGAATTATCTGTCGTTTCGTAAAATAGAAAAGAAAAGATTTAAGCAATAGTTTAATCATGTTTAAATAATACATATGTACGATGAGAAAACTACTTTCCATATCCCATTTGAGTCACGGAGTCATATCATTCATGAAGGAATCTTTCGATAAATAATTGATCGTAGTAATTCTTATTTTGACAAGATTTAGCAGATATTTATATTCGTCTAAATTTAAAATTGTTCTCTTTTAAGTCGAAATCTAGTAAATAAATTCATATCATAACGAAAAATATTCAAATAATATTTTCACAAGTTCTATCAAAAAGCGTGTTCGCTCGTTTTTTTATTTTATTTAATCTTTTATTTTGCTATTACGGAGCGGATAAAAAATGTCAATTCATGAAGTTTGTTTTCGTGATGATTCTTATAATAAAATTGTAAATTTTTATAATAAAAAACAAGAAAATTTCTTGATTTTAATTAATTGTCAAACAAATCAATACTCTTATGAAACGATTTCAAAAAGTAATCGATTTACTGCAAATTTCAATAGAAATTGTCTGTCAATAAAAATATCGCCTAATAAAAAAGAACGTCGAAAAGGTAAATTCTTTTCACATATGCAAATGGATGCATATGTGAAACGATTTTCGAATTCGGGTCCATTCATTCAACAAGATTATTTCATCTTTGATTAAGACAAGTATGAATATAACTATATACTTATATATATATATGTATTCTCCTTCGAACTTTGAAAGAAACCGTTTGTAGACGGGAAGAAATTCTTTTACTAATATTTCTTGAAATGAACGTTTTTATCTTCGATATTCGATGAGAACTAAAATCCTGACAGCAATGTTCGTCAAATTAAAATCAATGTGTACGTACTTAATGATATGCAATGATTATTTTCAGACGTCTATCTGCCTCCTCAATGATACAAACCATACGCTGTTTTCTCTCGTCAGCAAATAACTTCCTGATTTATAACTTGGAGAACTTCTCTTCAATTAAAACTCCATTGCTTGGTATCTGTTCATAATTTGTTGAAGATATCCGTTCGTTAATTTTTCAATATTTATCAAAAGATAAAAGATGCATAAAAATATAAGTGAATCTTCATCATCGAAAACACTGTGTGTCGAGGATAAATATTGAGTTTCTGTTCTTTTTTTTCAAATAAATACAATTAGACAGTTAAGTCGAAAAAATCCTATTTGACGAACAGGAAATGATTTGTTTTGTGTTTTTACCAATAAATATTGATTCTCACAAGAGATCCTTATTGGAATTGATTTGATTTAATTATTTTAATTAAATTGAAAATATTTACAGAAACCTATTTCCTATCCCATAATCAGATTTTTTCTTTTTCTTTTAAACATCGCCGACAAGAAACTTTGTTTGTCTTTCTACGACCAAACTTAAAATAAATTTTTAAGTTTTTATTGAATAATTTCGAACGACTTCGGAACGCATTTTGTTCGTAGGAATATGTTGAATAGAAATCTTATTCTTGTTTGTTTGCGCCACTTTTCAGGGCTGTTCTTTCTTTTCTTTTTTAATCATGAAAAAAAAGCGGTGTAATCACAAGAAATAAAAACAAAAAAGTACTAATGCAAGTGGCTGATGTTCATGTCTTCTTGTTTTTTTTGATCGTTTGTTTTTCATTTGATTGATTACTCTCATTCAGCCAATTCCTAAACAAAATTAAAATTCGAAAACGATATCAACAGACTAAAAAAACAAAAACATACCATAATGGCATTAACAATATCATTGTTACATTTTCTTAAGGCTTTTATCGCTTTCGAACGTGACGTTTTTGATTGAGACATAACTAACTGAATATCATTTTCTTCAATGCCTTCAGAATCAAGCTTAAAAAGGGAAGAGATTTTTTCCTAAATATTTAATGACAGAAAAAAACAAATATGTACTTGTTCATCTTCGTCAGTTTCTTCATGAATAGTTTCTGTTTTAGTTGCCGATTGAAGATTAGTATTTTTATCGGCTTGTGATTTCTCATTATTATTTAATTGATTTGATCCTTGATCACCTGCATTAGCATTTGCTCCTGCTTGAGTTTGTCCAAGATTTTTGAATTGATTAGCAGCTGCTATTTGTGCACGTTGTGAAAGATCTTCGATTTTAGCTTCACCAAAAACAATATAAGTATCTGATGCGGGACTTTTATAAACATCAGGCTTTTGTATAACAAAAAGAATATTTTTCGATTTTCTGATTGTTACACGAAGAATTCCTGGTACTGGACGTAAGCCAAGTTTCGCCATGGCTTTTCGAGCTTTTTTTTCTGAGCGTGTTTGCTTTTGTTTTGATTGTAATTCTTCTTCAATTCCAGCTGCTTCGGCTAATGGATGACTTTGTTTCACTTCTTCGCTTTCTTTTTCACCTTCATTTCCAGATTCATCTGATGAGCAAGATTCTGAATCTATGATTCAAAATATAACACATATTTTATTACACAAGTAAACTCATATTATCTTATCTCAACGAGTTCAATCTTGAACTTAGAGATCAAATAGAACAAGCGCATGACATTGACACTTCTCATTTCTATTGTTTCATTTTAGAACGAAAAGACAAAAAAAGAAAATCAATCTAATAGAATGCTCTATGAAGTATTCGTTGAGCTAAGGTGATAAATCTATTATTGTCGATAGTGTTCCATGGATTTCAGTTTCGATAGAGTTGAACACACGTAAAATTATAGAAAATTTCTGCGTATAATCTATTTAAAGACAACAATCCGTAGCTATTAAATTGATAGAATCTATGAACAAGTGTAGAAACTCTTGAATCAAATACACGTAACTTTATTTAGATAGTTGTATGGAAAAAAAACTGCTTTTGATGTCATTTTCGATCATTAATTATTAACACATTTAATTCATATGATAGGAAAAAGTAATGACACATGAAGTAGCTGAGAATAATTTCGTTAAAATCTTCGTATTTGTATATATTCAGGTTAGTTGAGTAAATTATAATCAAAAACTTATTCGAGTACAATGAACGAAAACATGAGATTGCATCACGATCATCAAACATGAATATACCATATTGGCAACTAGTTTTTCATTACTGCTCATGGATCTTTCTCTAATTTGCAATATTTCACCCTTATTTCGTCGAACTTCATATGGTAGAAGTGGTGAACTAATAAATTAATCTTTACTCTAGGGTAAAAACTATACTAAACATACATTATTTAACTCAAATAGGAATTCTTCATCTCAGCAATTATTGTTCCCATCCAAGCATGATTTATGTTATTTTCTTGATAAAAGTTCAGCAAGTAATTAAAAATAGTCTTATAATAAATATTTGCTTCTTCATTATGACACATCAATATTGACACTAACATTAGACTTCAGTTTTATTTTGTTTTATGGAAAACATATTTTTCCCAATATCTTCCATACAATAATTAGAAAGAGAACTAACTCTCCACACTAAGCTATGTTGAATGACTCTTTTAAACATAATTAAATTATTACCATCTTTAACATCTTTTATTTGGACAGTTGCTTCTGCTTGATTAACATCGTTTGACGTTGTTTCAACAGATTCTGTTGCGAGAACTGGCATTTTCTTTTAAGATTAAAAACAATCTAGAATAAGATATTCTTTTTAGAGAAATATTTGACGAACGTTTACACAATACAAATACATTAAAACATTTGTTTTTAAACAAAACCTTTTCTTTTGACAGAAAAAAAAAGAAAAAATTTGATTTAAAAAAAAAAAGAAGAAAAAAAAAGATCGAATTAAATTGTTTTTTGTACAAGACGAAATTGAAGAACAAAGATGTAGACATAAAAAAGAAGAAAAAAAAGACGAACAGAAAATTGAAAGAAGAAAAACGAGATAAATAAATGAGAAATATTTCTATAATAATTGTCTCATTCTTAGTGCAACTAAAGCTGCACTAATTCGACCTTCTGGATTTTGATCCCAACATTGTTCCATATTTAAAATAATTTCATCGATAAATTTATTATTGGACTTTTTCCATGATGATCTTATCAATGGACGGTTATTTGGTTTATCCAAATTCATAATTTGTACCATATCATTTACTTGAGGATTGGCATTATTTAGACCATGCTCAGTCAGTTGTTTTTCGTATGGCATTTCATATTTATCATCCGAATCTTAAATCAGATATAAAAAGAAAATAAAAGCTCATTTATTTTTGAACTTATAAAAAAAGATTTAATAAAACCTAGATTAGGATATCGCGATAGAGTTTCCCAGAAAACAATACCAAGTGCATAAACATCACATTTAAGTAAAGCATTTGTTTCGCATCCGATTGTTCCAGCTAAAATTTCCGGTGACATGTAACGAGCTGTGCCAATCTTTTTTTTTTAAATAGAAGAAAATATGCCATCCATAAGAAATAATTAAAAAAAAAAGAAATTTAATAAAATAAATACTTGTTGTTGTTCATTGGGACAATTTTGATTTTGGTCAAGTTTAATAGCCATTGCAAAATCACAAAGAACTAATCGATTTTCATTTAAATAAAGAATATTTTCGGATTTTAAATCTCTATGTGCTATTGGTGGACGAGAATTTTCAGATGGATGATATCGACGGAAATCACTGTGAAGATATTCAAGACCCTCGGATATTTGTTTACATATTTGAATTAATTCATTTTCATCTTTCAATAAACGTGAACGAAGTACATCACGTAATGAACCATATTTACTTAATTCAGTTATAATATAATAATTATCATTATGAATTAAATAACCATAGTATCTTAAATGAACAATTTAAATGAACAATCAAGGTTTGCATTTTTGAAATAATAAAAAGAAAAACAATAAACTTACTTAAGAATATTTACATGTGTCAAAAATGGTAATGAATAAATTTGTTTTTCATGTTCGAATAATATTTTACTATGACCAATGTCATTTCTATTTGATAATAATTTAATAGCAACTGATTCGTCATTTAATTTTCCTTGATGTATTTGAGAAAATCTTCCTTCTTTAATACAGTTTCCGATGGTTAACTCATTGAATTTGATTTCTTCACGTGTTTCTGTTTGTGGGATAATAAACGGATGTGAATGTTCATCGGTGTTTGATTTACCAAATAAACGACACAGTTTTTCTCGACTCTTGATAAATTTTCTTCGATATATGAAAATAATAATGAGTAAGATAAAAATAAAACCAAGAATGAAGCATAATATTATTAAATTGATTCGTTTACATAAGAAATCTTGACAATGTTCGGGCTTTCTTGTTGCCACTTCTATAGTTGTTCCTGAATTCGTTTCTGATATATTTCGTCTAGATAAAATTAACAAATGAATATTAATTTTTGTAATAGTAAAATTAAACATAGACTTACATTATGAAGTCTTGATTGCAAAAATCTTTGTCACAACAGCAATGTAGAAATTTGTTGTCCTTATTAGTGTAGTTCATAATACATTGAGTTTGATTTCTACATGTTTTACTTGTTTCTTGATCATACATACAATCCATTTTGCCAACGATAATTTCATTTTTATTATTTACAATTGTTGTACAATAGATTCCACCGCGGATATTCGATGACAATGCTGGTGACTGACATTCTTTTACATCATATATACACGTTGAATTATGAAGACAATTTGGAGGCGATGCTGTTTTGCATCGAAGACTCCATGCCGTATTTTCTAAACAGAATAAAACAATAGGATATATTTCAAAATCATCAATATTGCGGTTACCGAATAAAATAAGTATAATCAATTGCAAAATCATATTTAATGCATAAAGCCGACTAATGCTAAGATTGTCACGGGCCAATAAACAGAAAACGAAGCATAGCTAACCTTGTTGGACAAAACAACCAACTAACATGTTTCTTTTTTTTTTGTATTTATCACTAACCATCCTTCTTTCGATTCGGCCTCCTCCTCTCAATTTACTAAACACATGTTTTCAATAATTTTTTATTCCATTAAAATCTTCAATTTATCTTTTGTATTTATGTATTAGAATATTTATTCGAATTTTATATCATAATAATAAAGTCAGCGACATCTGTAACAATGACGTTTTCGCTTTCTTTTTTTTCCATGTTTGTTTTTTTAAAGAAATATTCTTTTTTAACTAGTATGCTCATGAAACCAATGCCTATTCGCGTTTCAACGAGAAAAACGTAGATAACAGAAAAATAACCGTTAACACCGTAAATATTATTTTTAACGATGTTTTCGGAATGACCTCACACACATACACTTGCTGGAATATTCACACATTCGAACAATAATGAAAATAATAAATTTGAATTGAGAAGATATTCCAAAAAGTTTGAATGCATTTATAGTGGACCAATTGATTTGTCAAAATTTTCAGAAATAAAATTGTTTTTAATCATAAAATGACATCGTGTCGATCAGTAGCATATTAATACGAATTATTGACATACCACATGACATCATAATTGTAGCTGCTAATCTATAGAATATCTTGACAACTGTCCTTTCCCCTTTTCGATATAACTAATAATAGACTACTGTATAGGTAGGGTACATGGTCGTAGAAAACCGTTTTCTTTCTATCAATGAATCGTTACTTGAATGAAAATGGCAACTTCAGCTAAAACCCATCGTCCTTTACAATATTGATAAGCAGTTATTTTTCATGGTTACAATGAATCAGCATAAATAGCAATATGGACAGCATCTTAGGCGATCATGTATAATGTATGTTTTATTGTACTAAGAAAAATTATTTCGTTGAGTATTAGCACACTGGTCTCTCTATTATTTGTAGTCTAATCACATACGTCCTTTCTATTCATCATATATTCATCAAGAAAATAAAATTCCCAATACCCACGAGCTTTATATCGGCAAGATTTTTAATTTCTACGAGATAGAATCGAAACTAAAATCCAATTTCTTTTTATAATCTATTAATTTATCAGCATATTCTACGAATTTAGTCATCAAGTTGATAACTGCTTCTGGAAAAGATAGAACAACGTAGACGCAATAGAAGATCATACGTTCTATTATTAAATTTATAGTTAAATTAATATGAATTATGCTACAAATACATTTTATCTTTGTAGTGATTATTGCTAATGTCGGATCGACCTCGTTAAAAACTATAAATTAATATTCAAAGTAACTTAAAAATTATAAGTAGAATTACTTTATCAATGAGTAATTGAATCTCTAGAGAACGATTCTATTAAGGAAATTGTTTATGTTGAAGTAGCTTCGAGGCATATTTGAACACACAACATTCCAACACTGAACTATCAGATCGTGAAACCCGAGGTTAAAGGTGCTCGTAAACGTTAGGAATCCGTTTAAAAAATATTTATCGTATCTACCTAGAAATGAAAGTTCACTGTTAAGATTGTATATTTTCAATCAAAAACACGATTGTTCTTCTTTAATTTAACTTTTTCCTTTTTTTGAAAAAAGCGTCATTGATCCTAGAAATTTGATTACGTTCTTCGTTAGATAATATTGCTGCTTTTGATAAACATGACTCTCATTCGTTGAACTTAAATTCCATGACAACGACTAGTAACTTTAACGATTTTAGGTCAAGTTTGCACAGAACTATTTCTTTTAAATCATGATGCGCTAAGTTGAATATTTGAAAGATTATTCAGATACAAGTCTTCGAATCATAAATCAATTCAATGAAGCAAATACGTCTAATATCGTAACATTGAAACGAAAGAACAAGTGGTCTGCTCAACAGTAACATTTCATTGTCACTGGTCTATTATCATATTTCTATGTTGTAATTTGTTATGTCATGTAAATGTTAGCCTAGTCGAGGGTCATATGTTGATCGATATTAATTTAATTAGTTCTCGTACTAGATTTGTTCGCAAATTGAACTTATTTTTAACAAATAGCAATTATTATTATTATTATGTGGGAACACAAGTCGGATTCTCCCTACCGAATGATTGTTCATCAAGGTAAACCATGTCGATTTAATCAGATCGTTCATATGTCTGATTATGTCATTGAAATAAAATTGGATCATTATTAATCAATCATTGTGCATTATTTAGACAATAGTTTTTTGCAATGATAAAAGGCTTTTTATACCGAGACTCACAGTACACCTACAATTAGTTTAGACGTTTGATCATTGACGTATTATGCATCCTTTTACAAAATTCAAATAGAGCATAAGATTCTGAATGCTAAGAAAAGGTACATTTATAAACGTAAATAGTAAAGAAAAAGTTTCTAGCATGATCTATATGAGATAATGATGCTAAAAAAGATCGAGTTATTTTGATCACTGCAAAAAAACCAAGGGAGAAAAACAACCAGAAACAGTACTTCATCATAACTCATGGACAAATCATGACTATTCTCCGGTGCTTTTTAAGTATATCTACAGTCTAATATGAATGTGCATCATAAATATGTCAACTTCAGTTCAGTAAAATCAAATACATCTGACACTAATTCTATAACAGGTCTTCGTAACGTTAGATTCGACTAAAACTAAACAGGTGCTTAATTGTCCGATATATATATATTTACGGCATAGAACATAGCCAAAAAATGAAATTGTACATCTTTGGCATAACTTTGATGTATGAAATAGACATCCTTGATTCTTCTAGAAAATAATCGTACATATGACAACACACGGTTGAAGGGAAACCCGATATATCACAAAAATCAGCTAGACCATTAGAGCAAATGTCAAAACCACCGTTACTGTCAACTAGTAGTTGACAAGAACGTTAGCACGTTTTTTTGATATCTAAAGGAAGTTGCAAAAGGCTAACTTTTTTCTCTGTATAAACGTCAACAGTAGTTTAAGATCATATTTCATCATAACATTAGAATAGTAGAATAGAAATCTCCCATCATTTTTATAAAGATTCAGAATTACTTATAGAATCTCGTTTGACATTTACAGAATGACAACAGTCATTTATTATAGTCTACCATCCAATCCAGTCCAATAGCTGCACATTGGTACTGATAAAAAAATTGTAACGATTGCAGTAGTGATATGTGACCTATTTTACTAATGACTTTATTTGAATTTTTTCTTATCGAATCATTCACTCAGATCACTTTTAATAAAATATTTTAATGAAGAAAGATTCAAAAAGAAATTTTGAACGTTGAACATCACACAAGAATCCTACAGAATGCTTATGCTTAATTAGTTTGAATTGAACTCAAACATAAAAGCATTGATGAAAATAGAAAACGCTTTTATATATAACCTCATTAATGGCACTGGATTAGATTATTCTACCGCCGAAAAGAAAACTAGAATTCCACATTTAACCCTCGGATGTTTTTCGTTCACCGTTACCAAAGTTTGTGTTCTTTTCTGAGCGATCTTCTTGGTAATTGCTAGTCTACTAATGATACATAGAAGCCATATTATTTTATGCGTACAGCTTTCATTGGAAAAAAAATTAAAGGGTAAGTTCAATTAACCTCCTACCAATCGTCGTGTTATAAACATGATTTCTAATTTTTGTCGGATCTATCATCTGTCATTTCTAGAGTTTATTTTCCAGATGATTCACTAATTATTCATTCTCAATGGTGATTCGAATATTTTTTTCATAGATGTCTCAAATATTTCGTTATATTTTGATGGAAACACTGCCAAGTGAAAACACACGATACTAGTACGGTCATTTACGATGATTTGAAATGATCCGTAGCGATTCTCCTGAACTCCTGCCATTGCTTCTATCATAACCACCATTCTTGGGTTTTCCTTCCTTGAAAATATACTGATGAGGGAACCTATTCAGGTGCCCTCTTCCGATTTGAATGATTTTTCTCTATAGATACTAAATAGTATTCTGATAAAAATTCTCAACGGATTTCGGTTCCTATTGATATTTGACAAAGTTATCGAGGTTTTAATGTCTATTTTCTCGTGGGCAGATTTTCAGAATATTCGTAGTTTTTAAATTGTGCTTTCAATCTTCGCGAAAATAGAAATCTCAACTAGACTGGCTTCTTTGAAAGAAATCAGAAGTTTTCAAGAACTACATGTTGCACGGACCAATCGTGAAAAGAGCTTGTATCTTGAAAGTTTCACATCTCGAAGACTTCGTTGAAAACTTCTGATTTCTTTTGCAGAAGCTAGTCTATTTGAGATTTCTATTTTCGTGAAGATTGAAAGCACAATTTAAAACCTACGAGTATTCCAAAAATCTGTCCACGAGAAAATAGACATTAAAAATGCGATAACTTAGTTAAATATCAATAGGGACTGTGATCCTTTGAGAGTTTTTATCAAAATACTATTTAGTATCTATAGACAAAAAAATCATTGAGTATGTATGTACGGATATTCATTTTCACATAACTGACTTAGACACTTACGCCAAGAGTAAATCAACACACACACTAATCAAGAATGAATAAATTGAAAACGATCATTTTTTTCTTACTCAAAAGAATCAATTTAAGATCCATATTTAGCAAACAACTCGTTATGAAATTTAAAATTTGTTTGCATTAAACACTTGATCCATGTCCGATGAATAACTATATTGAAAAAATTCACTAATAGATTCACTCATCTAATGGATACATCGAAAGACAGTGTTAGATCACGACGTACTAAATTCGAATATGTATCCTTGCATCAATCACCAGTCAGTAAAATTATGTAGATATGATCTAGAGAATCACTAATGTTTCATCGTGTACAATAACTTTTTATTCGATAGTAAGCAATATTTATTTGTCTTGTTATAGTTATCGATTCAAACTAATCTTAAATTGGCTTAGTTTTGATCAGTTCCATCCGAGATTGACCTACGAAGAATGGATTGATTTCAACACTAATGTTTGCAACAATTGACATAAAAATTCTAACTAAATAATTCGTAATGCACAAAAAAATCTATGTTTAAGTCTAAGGTCACAGTAAACTTCCTATGAGTTGTGCGGAAGCACACCTGCTAGTTGAAAATTGACCTAATCACCTCGAACATACTTATATTAATCAAATGGCTGAAGTTTTGCAACCAGATACACCTAAGAATTCGGATTTCCTAATATTTTGAAACTTCAGAAGTAGATTAAAAGGTTTTTCGTATCCAATTCTCCTTCTGTGAAGATTTTCTATCATAATTTTTCCTTCTCTTTCTTCGGTTTTTTGACATTAAAAAATAGACTTTGAAATATTCATAAAAAATTTCAGCTACAATCTATCCTGGAGTAAATATCGAATCACAGAATCCGGGAATATTTGAAAACATAGATTAAGACATTATCATTCGTGATTCCAGGTATCTTTTTGTTTCGCTTTTTGAAGCTGAAATAAATGACTATCGTTCTGGCTCCTGTGAGAATTATGGAAATCGAAACGTTTTACCAGTTAACAGTAAACTAAATAATAAACACTGCAAAAGTCTTTGGAAAAAAATGCAAACCCTGTCCTATCACATTTTCGACTTCTATATCAATCAAATTAATTTTTTATGAGGAAAAGCAGTGTTTAAACTACAAATATTACCAGCAGATATATTTTCCCAAACTGAAATTGAAAAGAAGGAATAACCTACCAAACGAAATTCTCACAACTTTATTATAAAGCAGCATCATTCTCTATTTCCTCTATGTTTTCATGTTAATCGTACACCACAAATGAGAACACATGTTGAATTCTTATTATTGTAGCAGAAATAGTATTCTTTTTTCTAATGAAGTATTCGAAGTTGAACTTATTTTCGATTCGTATATTGTAATACGTAGTAACTTTTTCTGGAAGAAACTAAGTTATTTGATCATTCTCACTTCTTGATGTATTTTTATAACGATTAGTTTCGGGTAAACTGATAATTCTTGTACATGGCTAAATTTTACTAGAATTAAGTGTTTTGAATAAAGAGCCTAGAAGTAATAAAATAAAAATTTCGAACCTCATTTGGATGAAATTTTCTTCTATTTACTTTGATTTGGCGTATTTTTTATCAAATGAGAAATATACTCTCTTCAAGTTGCAAAAGCAATACAAGAACTTTCGTTACAAGCTATTTTTGTTTTGAGCTTTTCCTCTCTGTATCAGATTCGTTCTGAAAAAATACATCTGTTACAAATTTGCTATTCAGAAGACATGGTCCTTTCTAATGGAAAAGAAACTTGGTTCGTTCAGATATTGTCAATATGGTATAATAGAATTGGACGTGTTTCCAAAAAATCTGCCTCCGTTTATCAGATCTTGGCATTCTATTGACACGAGTTAGATATTAAACAGGATTATTATTTGCTCTCTTGCATTATTTAATGATAGGCTCTCTCGACTTGTTGATTAATTATTGAGTGTTTCGATTGATTCGACGTGAGTTTTCCTTTTTCTTTGTTCTATGAAAAGCATGATATCGCAGGATCTCTCGTAGGAAATTCTATTTCAATCGATTTTATAATAAATACAAAAATATTTTTCACATCAATGAAACAATTTAAATGAATACATTCAAGTGAATCTAATTCGAATGATTTATTTCTAAATGAAAGATTTAAGTTAAATCATACATACTATCTTCAATATGTGAATAAACTTTACAAAGAAAGTCAAACAAAACAAAAAATTAATATTCTTCAAGTTTTTGCCGATCTTTTTCAATTTGTAGAACTTTTTTTGTTAAACTTGTTAAACAATTCGAATTTGAATCATCGGAAAATGTTCGTTTAAGTGAATTATTAGTTGATTGACCAAACAACAAACTTTTTTCATTTCTATTAATAAGAATATTTTCTTGAATATCATTTGAATTATTTATTTTTGATATTGTTGAAATAGTTGTTAGAAATTTTCCATCTTCCGTTCGAGTTCGAGTTGTTCGTACTGTATTATTTGCACCTGATTAAAAACAAATATATATATATATATATATATGCATTTATCATTTTTGTTTTAAAATGAATAGCATTTATTTTTAGATTCTATGATTTTGTAAGTTCACCAATGAAATAGAAAATTTCCATTAACATTTATTGATCAATCTCAGTTTCTAGATTCATGAATATCTATTAATGTGTGAAATAATGTTATAGTATGAGTCTTATTCAATTTATTGTTCGATAGTAATGGGAAAATTGTCTCTATTGATTGATTATCAAAATACAGTGGTAACCTTTGATCGCCCTGTTCAGTCAAACCGTTAGACATAAAAAGCTATGGCATTATCATACGATATTCACGATGTATTATTATTTATGATGTTTGTTGTTCTAACTCCAATTATCATTCTCTATTAATATTTCGCAATGTCGATTAGAAAATGTTCAAACAACAGCAACCTAACTATTTTTATTCAGCATCTTTGACTGATTTACTCTGAAAACGGAGAAAAGAAAATTTCGAATGAAAAAAATGCCGATCATGTAGTATGTCGTCGAAACTTCTGAGAAGTCGTTATTGACCAATATTGATTTTCTTTCCTATCATATTTATCGTGTTTGTTTCCTCTCGCATTTTCTGTTATAACTTCGTTTGTTAGCTATTACTTTTCCTTCAGTTAGTCGCTGCCTAACTGAACATTCTAGACTATCGAACAGATACAGAATACAAAGAAAAATCGAGGTATTGTCTTATGACTGTACATAGAGCATATTGATATTCCTATGACACGCTACAGCAACAAAGGCGTCGACGTTGAGCAATTGTTGGATAACTCACTATTGCTCATCGGAGAAAAACGTAAGCTTTATATTAATCACGCACATCTGGACCTATCTAGTCATCATTTTTTTGTGGAAGTCAGATATGTTTTCGAAGAACACAGTGAGTGAAAGTATGGGAGAGAGAGATGTTTAGTGTTCCCCTCCCCCTCTATCCACAGGTTACAAATATACTCAATCGTTACCGACCTTAACAACCAGCATTAATATAATAGAGATATATATATCACAGCTTTATTCGCCATTTAATTCAATGCATAAAACAAGAAAAATGTTAAACTAAGAATAATGAAAAATAACGAGCGAATAGCAACAATGAAAACGGAAAATACGGTGTCCATCAGAAAACAACGATGATAACAATTTTGATATTACATTTTCTGTATTTTATGCTAGTATTATGGAACTAAAGATATGTGAGTGCCGCATTATACTCCAAAGAGGCTGCACTAACAAGCTTTTTTTTTATAGTTATTCGCTTTTATCAATCAAAGTTTTTTCCTGTTTTTTTTTAATCAAGTAAAGTAAATATTTAATATTTTTCATCTAACATCGTTTTTCACTAAATTCGACATTTTTTTTTCATTCAATCTTTTTTCTTTCGGCGTTTTAAATATATACCTGTCGACTATGTGCATATCAATAGATCTCAAACGATCTTATTTTGTTTGTAGAAATATTTTTGCAGGTCGTCTGCAGTGACGTTTAGAGTATATTCGCATGAATGAATTAGTTCCAAAATTTGTTCCCGTCTATGCTAGATTTAGATGTTTGCTACTCAATAGCTAGTATTATTATTTGTAATTTGAATCAAAAGTAAATAAGGAAATAAGAGGTGGGTCAAGTCTTATCTACTTTAAAATTCTCTTATCTACCAAAGTACCGAGCATTCTAACATGAGAACTCTGTAACGGTATGCACCATTTTTATCCAGCGAAAACGAAAATATCCATGAATAAAATGTATGGATAAACAACTAAAGATACATGTTCGATTATATACTTTAACAAGATGAATGTACGAACCTGCTTGAATTGATGAGGATAGGACATTGGCCGGTGGATTTCTTTGAATATGTGTTGTTAAAGAATTAGTTTGTGGATTCGAAGAAGAATATAAATTTGATTGAATTTTATTTGATGAATAATTAATAAATACACTTTGTGCAAGATTAATTGAAATGTGTCCTGCCTTGATATTTTCGAGTGTTTTACTTCGATTCGGAATATCGTATAACTGATTCGTTTTGAAATGTTCTTGAAGATTTTTTTCCAGATTCGGAATATTTAAAAAGATTTCTTTATAAAAACTGGCTATATCACCAATAAGATTGCCATCGATTAAATGAGTTGTTCCAGCAGGTTTCGACGGAGTTAAGCATGGACTGACATCTTCGAAAAAAAAGAAGAATTTTATCTTTCAATCTTTGGTATTCAATGAGAATGCTTACTAGAAGTTTCTTCATTATTGATAAAGTCACTTTTACTGATTGAGCGAATGAAAACACTTCGAAGTGTTCTTAATTTTGAGTTTGGTAACGAATTATATACTTGCATTAAACGATTCCATGTTAATTTTTGTTGATTTTCAAATAAATTTGAATTAGCTGCATAGTAAATAGATGATAGAAGAATTTGATCCAAATCTCGTGAACGAAATAATTCTTGAGTATAATTTTCAAATAAATACAAAAATAGATTCCAAACGATTTTTTCAAATTGATTCGATTGACATCCATACAAACGGTAACATATTAGATCAAGACGAGATAAAACTAATTCATACAATTTACGATAAAACATTGTATATGGTGATAATTTTACATTGACTTTTTCACTATTTTCAACCATTGAATCAGATTTACTTCGATTTATAGATAAATTACTCTAAACAACATATGTAATTTAGAATAAGAAAAAATGTCAATGTTTAAAATTTTTCAATTACATCAAAATTTAAGAAGATTTTTATTTGTTGTTTCTTTTTTAAGAAATCAAATGAAATAAAGAACGTCATTGAATACATATGTTGTTTTTCTTTCTCCGTTTCAACTTCACGCTTAGAATACTTAATAAAAATTTCTAGTCTACATGTCGAAGAAATTTAATATGATCTTCATCTCGTTTCTGAAGAAAACCGAGAATATCCAGAATACAAATTAGATTTGACGCCTGCGAAAATTACCATTGACAGAGACTCGAATTGAATTGAATACATTAGTTTTATTATCTTTCTATTATTACATTTGATCCGTTAGCTCTCGTGAATATCTTTTAATAGTTTATGTGCTAATTATTTCTTCCGGCAAACATGCATCTTTATATTTATAGATGTTGTCAATCGTTGATAGGAAAATATCAACGAGATATTTCTTTACGTGCATCGATTTTAGCAGTCACTGCAAGTACAATGGACTTAACTGAAACTAATCAACATGCAAACTATATGTGCAAAAACATAGTAAAATTTTGAAATTTTTTATATCAACTAGTCTATAGCATATAAATACGTGCTATATAGGATTCACTAGATGGTTTTCTACTCGTAACATCTTATGTAATCCGTTTGATAATGATGCGACGATCAAACTATTTGTAATGTTCAACGTCATAATTTCGGATAAGCTTAGAAATCCTTTCTCCTTAACTACAAAACATGTTCTTTTCATGTATTCATTTACATCCCTTTAAAAGTTCTTCATCCTTACTAGATAAACTTAGAAGAAACAAAATTCTGTTAGTGAATTCATAACATTCTTCCCGACAATCATCTATTTGCAACTGTAATTGATTTCTTGATCGATTGAAATCGTATGCTTTGCTCGAAGAGATACATAGTATCTGATTCAAATTTACGATTTGAATTGATCTTCATCATGAGGGTGGCTTTATCTGTATATGTCACATAATTGTTTCTTATCATCTTCAGACTGTTGTACAACTTTTGTCAGCGAATGCAAAATCAGAAAAATATCGTATATCCATCAATAATCATTGATTTTTGAAGACATTTTTCTTTTTTACAGTAACCTACGGAACAAACGATTATCAACGATGTAAACTCGTTGACCGATGCTATCATCATTGATTGTAAGAGTAAAAGAAGAAAGATAAAATGTCGCAAAAAAGCACACTATCGTCAAAGAAAATTGCTTTTTGTTTACAAATGAAACCGATGATTGATAGTGATTCTGATGTATATGCTATAGATTCATTAAACAAGATGAAATGGTTTTCAAAACATATTAGTTGTAAGATCTCGCTTGAATGCAATTGATTAAAGATTCCGTCTTTTATTTTCCTCGCTCTATTATTGATTTTCATTATTGATGCGCTGTATATCCATGTAAGATAAACGGTTTTGATGGATAATCGCCAAGTATGACTAATCGATTTTGCATGCTTATTCTTTGACATGTATTCAATCAAAGATTTACTATTAACCAAAACGATGAAACAGTTGATTGTATTTCTACGATCAAGTTTTGAAACGTTCTATCTACGTATGGCAGAAATCAATTGAACACATACTACTTACTAGGCTCCATGTTAATTAGTACGACTATTGTTATCTCATCACAAATTGTATGAATCAAAATTATGAATTACTATAGCGTTTTCTTTAGTCACAGTCCATTATAACTGCATGTAGAAATAATCACAGTCTTCGATCTATTGAAGAACGAATTCAAATTCAAATATATATATAATCTGTAGTAAAGACTTGTGCAAGATTCTTTTGGACTTCATTAACCAATTTTGTTCTCCCACCAAAAGAGAAATAGAATTGAATAATCTTTCTTTTCTTTTTGCTAAAATCAATTTGCCAAATAAAACAAGATATTGCCTAATGCACCTGTTCTATTTGACTAGCTCACATTCTTTCTATCGATTGAATCTGTACGAAATCATGTAAAACAAAACATTTTGTGTGTATGTCATATAATCTTACTATTAACGCAAAGGAATTTTTCTATATCTCGTACTATTACTGAAAATATTTCATATGAAATGATTCAACATCGAAATCTTGACAGAATCGTTTTACGATAGAATATAATCTACATTGAGCAATGTAGTATGTTTTACAATAATGCTCAGATTAACCGATGGAAACGTTTTATGGATCATCTCTTTACGTTGTTTTTAACTGACCCGATCGATGTTTTAAACTATGATAATAAAAATCAATCGAATACTTTCGACTTACAATAGCTTGATCTGTTGTTGATGATTGAAATAATTTTCTTGACACATTCGTTTTATTTGGTGATTGAATAAACATAGGAGTTACATTCGTTGTTGGTGACAAACAAGAATTGGATTTTGATTGAATCGATGATATTTGCTTGTAAGATAAAATACCTTTCAATTGAATATCATTCCACAAAGCTGATTTATTTGAAAAGGCCATAGATGATATAATTGTTTCTTCAATTGATGATAAATATTTAATAAATTGTCTCGATTTACTTATCTGTTTACAAGTTTTTAAAAAGATCTGAATTATTTTCAAGAACGAATAGCCATCCAATGAGTATATAGTTAATATCCAATTAAAATCATGATATTTATCTGAATGAGCAAATAGTACTAATAGTATGCATAAACCAAGAAGTGATTTTACGAATTCATTATTTAATATTAATTTACTAGAAATATAAAAGAAAAAGCAGAACTATTCTACTGACAACGAGTAACAAAACAAGATTTACATACTGAAATGATTGTTCAATTTGTTGTGTATTCAATTGAACTGAAATTAATCGTTTTTTTTCAATAATTAGAATGTTTTCAAGTGAATAATAAAATAATTTTAATGATAAGTCAAAACGTAATCGACATGATTTTGATGGATTTGAATTATCTTGTTGTAAGAATTTATTTCGATAGATATTCATGTCTTCGATTAAATCATATTCATTGATAAATACATTTTCCCATTCATTTAAACGTTCAACAAGATTATCTAAATTTACATTAAAAGATTATACTAAGTATACTATTCAATCTCATCGAAATTCTTCGTTCTTATAAAGTTTGAAGTGAAAATATATTTCCATTTGTTCTCTCGGAACGAGTATTACAGTTTTTCGATTCCATTCAGAGATCGATGTATCTCAAATATTGAATGATAGTTGATAAAGAGATTTAAACAATAGATTTTCTTTATATGTTCAATAATGGATAAAAAAAATTTATATTTTGTCTTTGATTCAATTAGAATCGTTTTTAAGAAACTCAAACAAAGGAATTTAATAAGTTTTTCTATCGATAATTATTGAAACACTGATTATTTTCATGCTATTCTCGGTTAACAAAATAACTATCATCTTATGATGGCTTTCACTTTTAAAACGCTCAATGTTGAACCAAACAAATATCGAATCCTATAATGAACTTAGAAAAGAATTTAGACTTTGATTAAGGATAGAAAGACAGCAGTGATATCACTGTTCGATGTGATAAACAATAAAATGATGCAAACCTAAAAATGTTTGTTGTCCAATAATTATTTGAAGGTTGTTGGTTGGTTTAGTTTGTTGCTGTTGAACAATGGAATAAAGAACTTGAATCAATTGATTAGCTTGTGAAATAGGTGTCAAGTATTGACTACTAGCATTCGATGGATGATCACAAGCGGTTAAATGTTGACTAGCTGTTAATGGTGTTCGATTTTGAGATGATTTCGAATATCGATTTTCATTTAATGAATTTAATAAATCATTTAATTGATAGTTATTTTCAAGGAAAATTCTTTCGTCAATAATACAATTCGTTAAAACAATTTCATCATATTGACGATTGATATCACGAATTGTTTCCATATAATTCGATTCATTTAGAAAATCTTCTTTTTTCTCAATACGTTTAAATAAATCATGTTTTAAATGTTGTTCAATTATTGATCGACACATCTCCGGTGAACACGAATACATTTCACATAGTTTGTCGATTATTGTGCCATCATTTGAACATAATTCGTCTAAACAAGAACCTAAAATAAGACAACGACTTTTTACATTTTGAAAAACTTAATATTAAAAAAAGTAATTTTTTTCAAAAAGAAAATTTATCGAACAACGATAAACATAATCATGATTGAAAGAGAAAATACTTTGAACAAAGTGGCTCAAACGAGAATTTTCACAGACTCACTCTAAGTCTTGATGAGAAAAACAATGATCGATCATATTGGAAGGACACACTATTACGGCTTCTCCTGTACACACTACTATTGCAGTCTCTTTAACCATATCATACAGCAATCTATTGAGTAAGTGAAAATTTTTATGCAAAACTAAAAAGCAGAAACCATGTTTAGTATTTCTTGTTAGCACAAATTTTCTTTTCACCTGGAGTAGCTGAATAAAGAAAAAATGAATGACGACATTGACCATTCTGTCAAATCAAAAGTGAAACGAGATTTTCAACACAAGTAAACGTAATTAATCGAACTCTTTACGTTTCTTAAGAAGATACATAGAACAAGGATAAAACGATTCGAGCCTGTAATAGTTTTCAAGTTTTCGAATCAAATCAATATCGAGGGAAAATTTTGTTTTATCTATTGATCAGGTGAAATGTCTAAGATTCTCCAGTAAGACTTCAATCTGTCGAAAGTGTTAAATTATCTTTTTTCCTATCGTTTCGAACAAAACTATGAACTAAAGTGTGAAATAAAGCTTATAAACAGCCTACGGAACAATACAATCAATTCAGTTGCCGTTAGAATTTTATTTTTCTCTTTAAGCAAGTGAATTAAAATGTGATCAAGTTTTGCCAGAGTATAAATCTGCGTTTGTTTCATTCAAAAGAGTAAAATAATCTTCGCCAATAGTTGTTGTTATCATAAGAATCGATTACAATGATGACTATTAGATACATTTTAATGAAATGACTTTTCATCAATCTAGTACATCGTTTCGAATATTAGACTAGCTTTATGAACGTGTTATGTTGTTCGAAGAGAACAAAGCTTGAACTTTAATAGGAAAATCTTACATTTTTTCGGCGTCATCAAATCATTTCCTACGAACCTATTCAGATCTCAGGGTTCTACAATCCATGGAAACCTAAGTAAAACGGTCATAATTCTAAAATGAATCGAATAGAAATATCCTCAAAATATAATTTTATGGTCAACATGAAAATCCGTATAACTTGGAAAAATATTGATTGTTTACCGTTATCATAAATTACTTTGATATTGAAAAAAATATCTGTATACTTTAATTTCGAACACTAAAGAAAATCATAATTTTGCTTATAATTTTAATTACCTTTTAGTAGACAATCCAATTTAGCTATTCTAGCATAATCATAAATAAAATTAAATGATGCAATAAGTAAATGAAACGAAGCAATAAGATCGTTGATTGTCGACGGATAAATTGTTTTAGCAAGAGCATATATGGTCCAAACCAGTGAATATAAATCGTTATGTGAACATTTATTTTGTTTTTGTTTTGTATTTAATTTCGGATTTATTTGATTTGATGTACGTTTATATTGATAATCGGAATGAATTAACTTATCTTGATTACCACCAAATATTTCAAGAAATATTTTCGTATATTTCTGAAATACAATCGATGATATATTAAAAGCATGTTCAACTTGATCAATTTTTGAACGAATCGAATCAGGTAAATTGGCCATATCTTCCCATTTATGTAATTTATCGAAGAAAACAATCAATTGAAAATTATTTGCACTTTTTAATAAACGAGATATTGATATTGGATTATTGTCAATTGTTGTCAAAAAGCGATTTCTTCGACATGATACATATAATGAAACTGCTAACCAATGTAATTGATCACCTTCTAAAACATAATGTTTACGAATATGTTCATAGGACCGCCATGCATCTAATTTTGTTTCCATATCCATATTTAGATCAAGACATAATTTTGAATATAAATTTTCCAAAGATTCATCGTCATTTGTCGACATACTTTATTTGTTCTTTAAATTCTAAAATATTGAAATAAATATTGTCAACAGTTTGTGTCTTTTTTTTTTGTTAACTTACATAAAATGTATTTTTATATCAGTTTTTGTGTATTCTGAGGCGTGTTTCTATTTGAGAACAGACTATGTTCAATGACACACTATTCTGACGACAAATCAAACATTTATATTCGTATACATTTAGAATTTTCTTTTTCTCTTTCGTTCACTATTTTTCCCAAATTGATTCGATCCGACCAATGAACGAATATCTCCTTGACTTAGTTCATTCAAAGGTCAACATCTTGAAAAAGAAAAGAATATACAAGATAACCAATAATGTTCGTGTTTTCTATTCAAGAGATAAGATCAGTCAATTGAACACGGATAGATACACTATCGATAAACAACATATTAATTCAATTAACAAGTGAAAACTATCATTAAATCTGAAACATGTTCGTTATCTCCTGCATTTATTAATAGATCTATACTGTTCGTAGTTTTTTACTGAAAACATTAATTATGAGTGCTTCATCGTATTATATATTGAATAGATTTTTTCAATTTCATGAAGAAAATCAAAAATAGAAATTTTAGTTGCCATTGTAAAATGATTTCTTCCGTGATCAAGTGAATAAAAAGATTAGCTCCTAGAAGCTCAATATCTCTTCTATTGATTATATTAAAATAAAATATGAAGAATTTCGAAATTAATACCTCATAGACGAAATAGGAAAATAATTTAACAAGGGAAATAGAACAAAAAATTTCCATTGGTTCATTTAGATAATAGTCTTCTTAAATACGAATATGATTTATAATAATACACTAAATAGTTTTCCGTTTTGAATACCTATCGAAAATAAAAATGTAAATGATAGAGTGATTCCTTGAGAAAATGGCCTAATTAACGTTCGATTATAAAGAAGTTTGATAAAATCTTTCATTAGAACCAAAATCGATGACTAGTGACATCATCAACATCTCTCCAATTTATAAGTGATCACAGTTTGTTCCGAATTTTATGCGAGAAAACACAACGATAACTGGCTTGTTTCATGCGGTATGAATAGAAATCCATTTAAAAAGTATTCTTAAGACAGTTAATTTTAGAGATCAATGGTATCAATTAATTAAAAGTGACAGCTGGGTGTTGTATCAAATTGAAATAAGATGACAAAAGTTTGGGTTTACTCCCAATTCGTCCCATTTAAAATTTGTCCCAATTTAATTTTTTGTAAGCTCGTCCCTGTGGTTTTTTCAGTCACTCCTAACTAGTTCCTAATTGTCGATATTAAATAATACATAGTGTTATAGAGAAAGAACTGTTTATTATCAAAGAAAAATATAAGATCACATTAACGGTACTGTTATATTTATTGTTCTATTTCTTGACCAGTTTCATTTTCACAGCTGTTTTTTACAGTGAATTGCTAATTTTCAATCAGATATTTCTCCGCTTGAATGCTGTTCGAGCAATTGGGTCGATTGGGCATGAATATGATCACTAGCAGTTCTTGTTTTCCCGGTATGCACAGAGGCTTTTTTCGGCATTTCTGTTTTTCATTCTGCAATGTTCTCACCAATGACACTTTTTGTATTACTAATCGATTGACAAGCATAAGCAGATACTGAAAGAATAATTGTTAGATCCTTGGAACATCTTGAAAGAGAACTTGCACAACTACGATTCCGGCAGCTCCATTAATTCATTGCTTTGTATTGCCTTTTCTTGTATATTGATATACTTCAGTGTTCAACACAGGTTTTGAACATTCGCTAAATGTGAACTTAAACATGATAGTTTTTTGATTTACTAGAGTGATAAAAGAATTTTCCTTTGTGCTAGTTTTTTTTAGGGATGCATGCACTAATTCCTATTTTTTTACACTAGAGATCAATCATTTGTGGTATTTAGAACTGCCAATTCTTCGAGTCAGACGGATTCAATTTTGATCTCTGTATTTGACTTTTGTCAACTTTGAAGAAAAACGACTGAATGGTACAAGAACCGACCGGAATTGGCTGAAAATCATGAATTTTTGGTCAATTCCGATCAATTCTTCTATCATTTAGTCGTTTTTCTTCAAAGTTGACAAAAGCATCAAATACAGAGATCAAAATTGAATCCGTCTGACTCGAAGAATTGGCAGTTCTAAATACCACAAATGATTGATCTCTAGTGTAAAAAAATAGGAATTGGTGTATCCCTGGTTTTTTCTAATTTTTTTCGTACACCAGAGGACCAACGAGACATAACGTGTTGGGATCAGTATATTATGCGTCCATACTGCTAATCAAGACATTCAGAAAATCAGATTCCAATTAAGCAAGGCACGAGTTACGAGTCAATTAGGATGGGACGAATTGGGGAGCGACCAAAAGTTTGCCAGAACATTATAAGGGAGAACACGTCAACTTTTCATGCAGTCAAATTTGTTCCTTTAGTCACGACGTACAGTAAGCGAATCACATAGTGGAAGTCAATACAAAAATGTAGCATGCTCTACCAATGTATCTAGATTTATACTGAGAATGAATTAATCTCAATACATATCTATTTTCAGTAAACAATAAAATGGTATTGTAGCTTACTAGAAATGAAAGAGAATTTTATAGATCAAGTTTACTAAGAGATACAATAAGTTGTTTCAAGTAGAAAAATTTCCCCTCGAGTGACAATTTTGAATTTCATTGTTTAAGTTATTTTAATCAATAAGATATCCATGGAGATATTATCTAGTAGTTTTTCTGAAGTATTTTCCTGTGAGACTTTCTAATTTAATGTTATAACTGAATGATTCAGTACATTGGAATATATGCATTTTCTACCATTATAAGCAAGTGTTCAGTTTGTCTTGGAGAATTTTGCCGATTACTAGTGTTCTATTATTGAGGTTTTGAACGTGTTTGACTTTACCATAATTCATGTCTAATAGATAGAGAATAAATAGACATTGCTATCAGGTGTTTCTGAGTTATTTATCACACTCGATTTAGTAACGAATTCTGTGTGACGTCATGCATTTCCTGTGATAGAACGATATCTGGTTGCTCATAGAAATAGAATATGATAAAAATCTAAGATATTTCTATCCTTCTTCTCAGAAATACTGTTGAAAATCTTATTCGTATCACGACGAACAACAATTCGTTGAGCCATACATAAAAATCGGAAGAATAGTAAATGAATGATTTGGCTAATTAAGAAAAAACGGATATTTGGCGTATTTTCTTTCTAGAAATCAATATATGAATTTAGTTTTACGTCCAAGATTATCATTGTGTATGTTTGTGCTCAATTAACAAAATATTCTATATAGATGTCATGTTGTGTGCAATATATTTATTAAGAAAACCTTATCGATTAATATCGATGTTCAAAAGATAAAATAATAAAACATTGTAGTACTTTTAAAAAAATTCAAGTTAAATTTATAAGTAGTCCATTTAATTAATTGAAGAGACGAAAATGTTTTCACATTTTTCATGTTGACTTTATTTCGGTAATAAAAAACAACGAACCATTGAGGATTTCATATAATCAGTTTTAATTACTTAATACGTAAGCTCAAAATATCGAAATAGAAAAGTATTACTTATTCGAAAACTTAAAATCTAAATCTGACCATATCGGAATAGTGTTTTCTGATAATTGAAGCATGAAAGACTCATGTCACATTTTCAAAGTTCAACTGAATGGTTTAATATCAAATTATTAGTATGGTTTTGAGGGAATGACATGGAGAGTTATAAAAAAAATATATTATCAGAAACAAAATCATATTTTGATGGCGATTAGGATTTTGTCTTAGATACGATAATCAACCTTGATTTCTACGAAGATAATCGCTATTGATTCTTTTCTCTATAAGAATCGTATACTGTTTAGTTCAATGGTGATCGAGATTTGTTTTTTATTCAAAACATGTTTGTTTTCATTTTTGTACTATTTCAGCAGAGAGAAAAAATGATTCGATCCATATATTATAGTCACTTTATGCACTCGATTAGTTGATGTCCCCTTCACGGCCACGAATAATTTCAGTGATGTAAATAGCCACATGTACATTGTAGACTATAGTAAAAAGATTCAAGTCTCATGAGACAATTTTTCAGCATATTTTTCAGTCGACTAGATGTGTGTGCATTTATAAGTGAACTTCGACAAACTCAGTATCATGAAATCGAATAAGAACTAAAGAAAATGCCCAATGATGTTGATTAGAATGAGAATATGAACACAAAGACTGAGATTTTGACAGGTGTTAAGATGAATAATAGATTAAAAATTAATATCATTAAACTGTACTTTCATTAGCTTAGGAAAGTCAAAAATATGAAGTTCTTATCATGCAATTTATCAATATAAATCATAGTCAAGGTTCTATTTATAGCTTGAATATGTAACCGATATGAGTATACAATGAATTTTTTACGATGTTTTTTTTATTATCTCGAAACATTCCAGGCATTGAATCAAAACAAGCCATCAATTTACTTGTTTGAATCTATGAGGATAACTTCTTATGATTAGTTGCATAATATAAATCGACATATTAAATTCATGTCAGTCTGAATTGATGAAGATGAATGTAGACATGAAGCAATATATGCATGATAATATTGAGTGTCAGTCTATCCACGGCACTTTCACAGTATTATCCTAGTACATGTTTTTTGAGTATTCAAAAACATGTGTGTCGTATTCTCTTAATGCTTTTGCCACGGCTCTTAAAGATATCAGATATTCATGGCAGATGAGTTTTGTTCCCATTGTTTAATGTTGACAATTGTTTTATATGTTACTAGTTTAGTCTCTTCCAATGTCAAATTTACTTTCAGTTCTTTAACTAATAATATGACTGATATTTGAATCGTATTTTGTGAAAAAATTATATTTAATAATGGCATGTACTGAAATAACCGATATTTTGGTAGTTATCGTCGACAGGGTGAAAAACAATGCCTGCTCAATTTCTTCGAGCGTACAGTTTTCTCTCGAGATATCAATATGTATGTGCTTCGTTTTTATTCTTTTCTCTTTGTGATCTTTCGTCCACGACACTGCACATGAAATAAGTCGTTATATTTGTGTAACAGAACAATATACTACTTTAACTTTCTGATAAGGCACACAAGTCGAAGGAGGATGAAGTTCAATTTAAAAGCGAAAGAGTTGATAGTCATCCACTTAGTAGAAGAACATTTTGAATATTACTCTAAAACACAATAACAAACGATCTTTTCGTTTTTCCTTTGTTCTAGATTTTTCATACATACCAGTTCGATGATTAGTACAGATGGTAAAAAAAATTCAAGCTTCTATCTATTTTCGGTTACTAAAACAAGTATATTTTATGGCGAAATCTACAAGGATATTTCGTATATAAAGTTTTCTAGCCGACATCAAAATGAATACAATCATGTATACTATGTGATTTTATTCGATTGATTTGGAAAATCTCTTCTAATTTGACTAAGTACAAGGATTACACATTGAGAATATAGCCTTGCAGTGATGTACTATTGAATTTACCGTTATCAATTGACGAATAGATGTTGTTTCACACTTTTAATTGATAGCTATATTTTAATCATGATAATAATTAATACTAATCAATTGAAGAACTAGCTTACAAATTTGAAAAAACGGCTACAGCCGGATTGCGGACATTTTTTTCTTCCAATTAAGAAAAAATATCCGCAACGTAGAAACAGGGGGGGGGAGAGACGAAACTAGTCGCAGAATGGAAAATATCCGCAAAGCAGAATCAGGGGGGGAGAGAATAAAGTGTCCGCATTATGGAAACAAGACAAGATTTATTAGATGAAAAAAATACAGGAAAACCAATTATGATAAATATTTGAACATCTAACTTTTGGTAGGATCATAATCAAGATCATCTTTGTCAGTGGTATCGAATAAATTGATGCACCGATAAAAATTTGGTCAAAATCTTTTTTTATAACCACTGAGATCCAAGAAACCATTTAAATATTCTTCTTTGACTTGAATTAATATGTTATCATTTCTCACTGACTTTACTCTTCTAGGACTTGTTGTTCGTTGTTGAGAGTCTTCTTATTTAATTTGAACAATAATAGATTTTTCTGATTTCTGGACATATCTTATCCAACCCCACAGATAGAACACATGCTTATAAAATGACCTAGATCATTTGTTCTGAATGACATATAGCGAACAAGCTTAGAGTAGTTTGAACCAACTGATATTGTTTAATAGAGTTATCTTTATGAATCCTGTTTAAATATCAATTTCGTTTGTTTCCATAATGCCGACACTTTCTTCTCTACCCCCCCCCCTGATTCTGTTTTGCGGACATTTTCCATTCTGCGACTAGTTTTGTCTCTCTCACCATGTTTCTACATTAAGCACATTTTTTTCCTCCAATTAAGAAAAAATGTCCGCAATCAAGAAGACACGGAAAAAAACAACACTCATTACCTTTTATTTTCTGTTTCATAGTGAAGTTTAGCTTCCCACAGATCTTGCAAGAAATATTTCTTTGTCAAAATAAAAATACATGTTCTAAGTAGCCATGTGATAAACTAGTACTTGATAATACATCGTGATCTATTATTACGAGCACAGATTAACACTTTCAAAATATATAGTTCGACAGTCGTATTTGTGCTTATAGTTACTGAAACATTTCTAAACTAGTATGTAAACACGACAATCAGTATGCACTAACAGAAAACAATCTCAAAATTGCACAGCGACTACTTCATTCTCATAGAAAATAAATTTTTGGGAAATTTTTCATGTCTGCCAAAGACATTGAATATCATAAAATGTCTTTCACAAGAAATGATTCGAATCTACTCGTGCTTTTTTTGAAATTTATGAAACCATAAAGTTACAATGCCCCAGAGATATATGTTATATTCAGATTGAGTATGTTTACTGAAATGAATGTGTGTTATAAAACAAATTTAGATGAATTTTGATTTATTGCTAAGATAAGCCTTTATGGACATTGAATTTAGATGACGATCTTATTCAATAAGTGACCATCAAAACTAATTAATTCATGTCATTTGCAAAACAATGAATGATTCAGAATTGGTCTGATGTCTTTTATAAAAGATTGAAAGCAACGTGACATCAAAGCATTGCTTTGGTTTGTTTTGTTGAATAGAATAATTTTCTCCTGAAAAAAAAATAATGAAACGAACTGTTACTAATTTAAATACTGAAGAAATTTAAAAAATGAATTCGTGAAATGAAATGAAATGATGCATATATATATATATATGTATATTTATAGAAAAGAAAAAAAAATTTCACAAATGGACGTGTTTAGTACTAGTAACAAGTAATCCATTCGATAAATGATGTGGTTTATTGGTAACTGTTGTTAACGATGATAATGATGATGTATCATCTTTATTATTTGAAATTTCTTTAACAATAAGTGAATTCGTTTTTGAACGATATTGATCTGAATATGATGAATAGTTGTTTGAATATTCGTTCAATTTAAAATGATTTTCGAATGTAGTCTTTTTCCTGCTTGTATTTTCATTTGAATCTTCAATATCATTATCAATATCACTCATGTTGGATCTGAAATCATGTTTTTTATGCACTTTTTTTTTTAATTTTGATATTTGTTTATCTTGTTTTTCATATTGATCCCATTTACCAATATCATGAAACCTATCACCGATTCTATTATAATAGGATGTTAAACTATCGTACGTTGTTGATCGATCATTTTTACAACATAATGAACAGAAACTATTACATTTTGATAATAATAAACAGTATGTTAGTGGAGATATTGAAGAATTGGACCAAGCCAACAACAATAAATACCTAAAATGAGTGTGTTTTTTTTTTCGTTGTCAAATCATCATCATTGAATAGATGTTTCTATGGCTAACATTATATTTTTCCTTCGAAATACATACGTAATTAAAAAATGATTCATCGAAAAAAAGAACATTATGTTCAATGCTATTGCAAGTAGACATGTCAGATTCAGAGTAATTTTAGTATTGGCATTGAATCAAACTTATACTAATGCTTTTACTGCAGTATTAATCATTGAGCCTCATTCTTTAGCACCATTGATATCAGTACTAATTTGGTATTATTTGTTATTCTAATACATTTATACCATGAGCCTTGTGATGTACTACTAGAGTTCGTCATCTGTCAATTTTGAGGGATAATCTGAAGATGTCAACCGCTGCTTTTATATTCCAGCTGGTTGCATCAATAATAATCCTAATAGCATCTTAGAAGATGGTATTTGTGTTTCAAATGATACTGCTATTGTCATCGTTGTTGTCTGTGATACCTAAAAGCTAGCACTAAGCTACATAATATGACATCAGATGGCTATCTAATTAGATGACAATTATTTTACTATGTTAATATCATAGGAGCCTTGCATTAATCAACGTCAATGGAATTGATACCAAAACATTAGTGGTTAATATTAACACTTGAAACGACTGATTAGTATAATTCTTTTTCAATTTCACAATGGGCAACATTCCTAATAGTACTATGCAATTCATAACAGAAAAAAGTTGCCATTACTATTTATTCTGTTACAAAATTTAGAAAGAAAAACAAATGAAGTTTTAATTTTCTTTTCGATGAGCTACTAATGGATTTAATTTAATGCATTCCTCAATTCCAGAACTACTAAAATCAATCGAACTTTCACAGTAAGTTTTCATATACTGATAGTCGAAAAAGAACTAAATCAACTATTACTTGAGAGACTCTCAAATAATGATTAGAGTTTTTCTTTTTCTTACAAAACATTGAAATATATATTTAGGTATGATTGAAATAGATGAATAAATAAAACAAGCATTTATAAAGGTTTTCATGCATAACTATAAGAATTGTTAATATTTTTTAACGATAGCCACCATATTCACTAGAATATTTGCAAGATAGAAGTGAAAATTTATGTGTTGTAAACACATATATTCCATGAATTGGTTCGACATGTAATTCTAAACGTATTCTATGAGTGATGATAAGAATCAGTGCAAGACATCACACATCAAGAGAATATCAACTTATACGGAGATTAATCTTGTTGAAAAATGTAGAAATTATAAGTCTTTTTTTGTCGAATCTAATGAGTTTTACAACTGTCTTAGTGACAGATGCAATTAGACTTTGAAATGTGTCGAAACTTAGTATTTTTTCTTTCGTCTCTTTTTATCTCGAAATAATGAATCATGATTTGTTTTTTCTTATCAACTTTCAAAAAATTGCACTAAGAGAATGAGCAAAATGAAACTAACCTAAGTATTTGTTCACGTATTTTGAATTTGATGTCACACAATGTAACAATAAATAATGGAAACCAAAAAATAATAAAAAGAATAATAAGTAAAATATTAAGTTTAATTCTTTGTTGAATCTGTTGCATAAGAATATCTCGTGTTGCTATAGATTGTCCATGAAATTGACCAAGTATGGCTAATGAAAGTAAAGGTTGATTATGTCGTCGTTTTGATGATACTTCACTTAAGATTTTATGAATGTAACGAATTGTTATCATCAATGAAAATATTGTTATGATTATCCACATTAATGCTAATACATAACCTCGAATATCTCTTATGACAAAATTACAAGTTTGACCATCATTATCATAGTAAGATTTTGATTCACTACCAATCATTGTTATACCTTTGAGTTGATAAAATGAAAATAAGTTTGTGAAGAAGGTCATGTTTATTTTTTCTTTTTATAAAATTTAAAACTTTTTCCTACAAAGGAAACTACTTCGCGTACTATACTCTGTGAATTCGATATGAATTTAGTTGCAGAAAAATAGTTTGTATTTCAGAGACTGTATGTTTTCTTAACAATCAAATTTTCACCTTATACACAGCAATTATTGTTTTCTGAAAATCTTAACTATGCAACATTCTTATGATATAAAATTCAGAATGTTTAAACGAAGTTTTTCAGAATTATTTGCATTTTCTTTGTAATGGAAATTATCACATGGAAACGCTCTGTGATTAAGTATGATGCTAGATCGAAATTCGAAGATTCAGTTTTTCCAAAACGTATCCTCTCGAGTATTGACATATGAATACATTGATAGTTTAGTTCAAGTTTATTGAAAATATTGTTATTTTTTCAGATTTTGACTCATCATTTTATAGTTTCCATAGGCATATTAATCAATACTCGATCATCTCATGTAATGAGATGCGTATCATTTAAGAATTTAGATTCCGAGCAAAACACCTACATGAAATTTGCTTAAGCAATTTCAAAAAACAAATTCTTGATATAAGAATTTGAAATAACGTTTGTCACGTTATTAGAATCTAACTCAGCATTAGAGAATCAAATTTCGAAAGATTTTCCCATGAACAAACCTAAATGTAGTATAACAGAAGAGAACCAAATGATTAAAATGCCAAAAGAAAGACAACCACAAGATATAGTTGATTTGTTTGATTGTTTCAATTGGTATTGATAATAGTTGTGAGAAGCAGGAGAATGAGGATGAGCATGAGAATGATTTGACGATAAATCTTGATGAATAAGATCTTCAAATGTATAAGCTTCATTAGCAACCATTGCAGCCATATTTAATAATTGAGCTGTAACACAAGTAACTTGAATATTTCCTAAATAATCACATCGTATTGAATAATTTGAAAAACTCAATATATATGGGATGCATAGTATTGATAATACAAGACAAATAAGACAATGATGAAATAAAAAACATGAAGATTTCATTTTGTATGCTGCTATGATTAATAAATATATCATGGTTGAAATATTTATTAATATTCCACTTATTGTTATTATGTATAATATATTTATTTCAATGGATGACACGTTGATTAATATGATATTATTTGCATTCATATTTAAACTACTATTCACATTTGAAGACATTTTTTCATGCTAATATACTTTTCTTTTTGTCTTGTAAATTTATTTCATCTTGAAATTGTTGAAATACATATTCATGGTTAAATATTATTTCGATCGATTGGTGTTCTTTTATACAATGAAGAAGAACCACAACAAATAATCTTGAATAAACAAGGAAAAGAATTCAAAATAAAATTTTATAATCAATGAAGTATATTGAAAATATATTTGTTTGCTGTGTAATATTTGGTGTGTGTCGAGCAACGGGTACTTGTCGTTATTCCACAATAATAAAATGTAACCATAAATGAGACAAGGACGATGCTTCTTCTTTTTCTCTAGAATAATGATGAAAAGGAAGAAATGCCTCTCATATTCGTCGAAGAAAAAAACTAGAGAAGAACAACGTTCGTTCTCGGCATGTTGTCAAATAGTGTATGACGATAGAGTTTTTTTTCTTTTTTCCTTCTCCTCTTCTATTGTAGAATCGCTGTGTCGATTTGTTAAGAGTATCGTTGTAGAACATCGTCCACAATATATCCCAGCACACGTCTCGACATGATTGACGAAACGAGAAAAAGCCTTTCTACGGGTCAAGACACATAGATCTTCAACTGAGAGAGAGAGAGAGCAAGAAAGGGAGGGATAGAGACATAGAGAAAAGAAAAAAATCGAAGCTAAAGAAACGATGGATCGTTTTTTCTTCTTGTTCTGTATCTCTATCTGTGCCTATGGATTGGTAATCAAGTGTAAAAAAAACCATCTCCACTCGTCTTTTTCTTGTTTCTACTGTCATTCATAGTAGTGCCTCTTGGTAGACTTGTTTTTTTCAAGAAATTTTCATCATCGATCAAACTAGAACAAGAAAGAAATAGACAGATAATATGGTCAACATGCTATCGTCACATATCCACTCTTATCAATTATGAGAAAAACACGTTATTCAATAATCTATCCAGAGACATTAAAATAATATTTCAACATCTCGATTTTTTGCTTCTTCTTTACAGATCAAATATCGATCATCATTTCATAACAAATGTCTGTTTGTTTATTGAATTATCCATCGAGCTATTCCGTTTTTCAAGAGACAGAATGAAGAAAGCAACAAGTACGAATAGAGAAAAAACAACGACAGAAAATTATTTCTCGATTAAATTTTCGAGAAATCTCTAAGAAAAAAAAGACGATCGTCTCAAGCAGATTTAAATAATAGAAATTTATTCCATTCAAGAGTATCAACAAATAAATAAACTTGATCGAAGAATACAATTCGTATGGGCCTCTTTACCATCAAATATGACACGTTAAAGGAACTGGAATTCATCAGTAAATAGAGTATCGCTTATACAGACGTATCTATCATAGAATATGGCAACTTGATGACATCCTTCGAGTCAGAATGTAAAAGCCTATCCTACGTAGACAGAAATACTCCATTTCTTGTAACAACATAAATAACGATCGCTTATTACAGTATACTAGGCTAATTTTCAATGACCCGAAACATCGAACTTGGACTAAAAAAAATCGCTAATTTGCCTCCTGACCTATAAATATCATTAGAAAAAAAAACTCCTACGAGTGTAGTTTTTGAATCGACGATTTTTCATAGAATGTAGACATCTGTGTTATTACTTAACAAGAAAAAGTATGCTTTGGCCAAAGTACAACTGTCAATGGCTAACTGACAAAGTTGAATTAAATATTGTATTTGACATACAGATACTTGAACCAGTATATTTCAATTTATTAAAAGTACTCGAAATTGAAGATGTTACAAGAATTTTTTTCTTTCCTTTTGTTAATAATATTTGAATAGAAATTTTCGTATGATGTCAGAAAATATATTAGACATAAAATAAATCATGTTTTACAGAGGTATCCAGATCTTATTTTATTTTATATTAAAACAAAAAATAATGTTTCAGGTGTTTGTCTCCGATTGAAACATACGTATTCATCTTGAACCCAATATGCTCAATCCATTCATAACCAAAGAAAAGAAAGAAACTAAGTTTTTTGAATTCTTACAATATCGAGTATTTCACCACTATCGGTAACTGCTGTGAAATTCAAAAATCTCCATGTGTACACATAGGAAAAGTCGATGTTTTAATTAAGTAAGTGTACCGATGAAAACTATACTCTATATCGACTAAATCTATTGCAGTCTTGTGAACAAGGAAAAAAAGCATTGCCAATGTTAAACCAACTCATTTGTAGAGAACTTGTGCATTAGAGTGTGAGGCGATCGAATCATTTTAAATTGTCATACTTGAGACGAATTGCGTTCATAATTGTATCGATAAATCTTTTCACATAAAAAGCCGATACATTTTCAGATTAAATTTAATTAATTATCACAAATAACTTTTTTTTATGTCTAGAAAAAACCCGTAAGCATTGTTTTACGGATAGAAATGAAACACTTTAAACAAGTAAATGCATGACTTTTTTAATGACAATTAAAATTTCCAGCCACCCAATCGATGATAATACAATAACCTTTCTTATTCAGTTTAATTTTGGTATTCATAAATACTGAATTATGGAGAAAAATGAATCGTTTTTTTATAATTTAAGATTATGCAATAGAATAAATGACTATTTCAAGTATATCATGGGAAAACAAATTTCCTTGAAAATAATCTCGTTTTCTTTTCTCGTGAAGAATAAATAACCATGACAGAATCGTTTTTTCATCTAATCTGCATTCAATCAGGAACTCAAGTGTAAGTGTTAGCATTAGATTCTCTAAGACACATGTACCAATTATCCGTCGTATTCGAGAATTGCATTCTTTTCCAAATTGTTCAATTCGCATGGACTCAATGGATTTTCAACATGTCTTATTATTTAACAAATGAATTATTTACTTGATATATGATCAAAGTTGTACAATTTTGAATTGTATTCATTGAAGCAGTAAACATTTTCAGATCATAGTGTCAATTATGGATTTCATGAAGTCGAATATATCTATTTTAATACTGAAAAAACATAGTTTACTATTAATGACAGAGCACAAAGATTCCTCCTAAAATTCTTAACAAAAAATTTTAAAAACCGATTAATTTATACTTTAATTCAATCATTACTGACCATGATAAGCATCTAAGCCTGATCAAAGTTTGCCTTCGATTGATATCCTACCACAAGACTATTCATGAAAAAAAATAGTTCTCTTGCCAATTTAACCGTCCACTATGCAACAAATTTCAAGCGATACATTTCATGTCATACATCAAAAATTATTATGAGGTCTTGATAACCTATTTTGGTGTCAAGCATCATACTCAAAATTAATACGGACACCCTCCCGAAAATTCTAATGCAGATAAAATATTCCCTTAGAAATGAACTTCATCAAAACCAAACAACTCAAGTACAAGTTATGATTACATTCGTTAGGAAAATCTATTTCGATCAAGTGTATACGATTTTAATCTAATCTTACACGCAGATTCATTATACTATGCTATTGTTTGTCTATTGAAAGTCTGAAACAGTACGATGGCGTACTTCGATAAAAAGAAAAACAACTTATCGTTGTCATCTGAAATTGTCTGATTGACTCGAATATAAATAATGAACTTTGTGAACGATTGTTTTTAATCCAATAGAAAATTTAAATCAAGTCTAAACTTATCAATGATCACTAAGTGTATATAGCACTTGAAAATTGAACTGAATGGACCAATCTTAATGCCATTGCAACGGTAAAAGTTGAAATTTTTACTTTGAAGCTCGAATCGTTTGATGATAAACGAAGTAAATAAATATTTCAACTCAATGGGGCTTTCAATTTACCGATAACTTTTTCTTCGATCATGTTAATGTAACGTTGACTGAATGAGATACTTAGACCGTTACAAGAGCTTTCTGTCTTTTTTCTTCAATATCACTTGCTTAAAACTTCAAAATTTAACCGAATTTCTTTTCATTGAAACTAAGCTTGTTCAACTGAATTCTATCGATCAATTTAATACATCTCATATTCTACGACTATTGAAAGGAATGCTACTTTTTTTATAGTATTTAACTATAATGTTGAAGATAAACACGATTTCTTTAAGATAAATCTTAACTGTCTAATCATCTGATTATGCAGAAATTGAACTACTTGAATGTGAACCTTAGCTAATATATATATTTAATCAAATGCTACTGTTGATGATGATATTAAACTGGAAGCATTTGTGGCTATTTTAGTTTCTCGAAACTATGAATTTTCGAACTATTTATTGTAAATACAATAAATTCTAGTATACATCTCAAATATGTAACATAGATTCTGTCTGGTTTATGCTGATTCACTGTTGACTAATAGTATGTGATATTTAGTTTATTTTTATGTTTTTGTTTATGTGTGCTGATCATTTCAAAGTATAGATTAACAAAAATTCCTAGAAAACTTTCGGTTTGGTGATTGTTTTTTTTATTGCTCTTTCTGATACCTTCAGATTAATCTAGTATCAGTAAGAAAAGCTGTTATTAGAAATCGTGTTTTTCACGATAATTATACAAATATTTTTCTTTAATATCGAAAACACATACATCGAAGATTAGATGTGTTATAAATGAAATCATAATAGAGCCTAGTTTTTTTAAAATCATTGATCGTTCGATAGATATTTGGGCACGGCAGAAAACTGAAAATTCCATAGGATTGAATTGGACTTGATAACAGAAAGACATCCCGAGGCCACTAGAACGAATCATTCATATCATTAGAGAAAATTAGAAAATTTGCTTAAAGCAGGAATTTCTCTGATTCACAAATATAGTGATGAGAAAAAAACATCATTTTTTATAATGAATTCAATTTATTTTTCAAATATACAAATTAAGTAAACAATTCATACACAGTATGAAAAACTATTCTAGAAGAAGTACTCGAGTACACAAATTCATCCAGTTTTACTTTTACATGTTACAAATTACTATCGTATTAATAATTTTCATTTTTACAACCCCTTTAGTGCCTATCATGAGTTTATTCGTTTAATTTATTATTGTGAGTCTACGCTAATTCACACCTACAGCAATACCAGATAGGAATGTGAGTGATAAAAACCAGTACCGAGAACTGTTAGAGGTAACGCAAAAGAAATGTAACAAAAATGAGAGTCATAGCAGATTCGTCTAGTATGTAAGCCAAACGGAATGAATTTGGCTTAGTTTGAAACTTTTTTTCGCAGTAAACACACAACATAACTGATATGGAACTAAAGCAGCATATCTGTCTAGGATTGGATCTATATTCTACTTCAAAATATCTACTAAAATAGTTTGATGCTTTTTTTTGGCGAGAGTTTTGATGGCAATCAATGTTTTCAGTGATGTCTAAATAGATTTAGTCCCATCGTAGCTTTCCTATTTTTCTGGATAAGGACAGCCCAATCGTTTAATTTGTCAGATTGTATTGATTGTCCATTGCCATCATTACTATCATCTTTCTTCTGTAGATAAAATACAGTCGTAGTTTTACTGTTGCCTTTGTTAGACGTTATCAATCGTCTTATTGCTAAATTCGAACATTTTACACACGATTTTTTGTTAGACATAGATAATGATGTATACGATGTTGATTGATATGCGAAGAAAACAATAACCGTCAAAGGCTCTACAGAAATAGAGAGAGAGAGAGTAGAATTTCGAGTTAGTCGGCAGGAGCCGAAAGCAAAACAGAACAGGAAAATATCGAAAAAGAATATGTGGGAGACGACAGATAAGTTAGACAATTTTATGAGGATGCCCATCAGCAATACGATTTCATATATTTAGATACAAAGCGAATATGCCTGTTTGAAATATAGTTTACTCAACATGAAACATATAATCTAAAAGGGATTCCAGTTAGGTTTATTATTTTCAATCACGAAGGAAAGAAAACGTGTTCAATTCAATGATGAACATTTTCTTGCTCCGTTATTCTAAATGACTACAATGTAGCATGCTGATATACCCGTGCAATAATTGATTTATCTTTCAGACATTTTTCTTTTTCCAGTATCTTTTGGTAAATTTTGTCTTGCATTAATAAAAACAAACACTCTTCGATATCGAATATTTTTTTTCAGAATCATAATTCTCAGTTTTGCTTTCAGTAGCTTTTTCAATGCTTAGCATCAACATGAGGGGAAAAGCTTTCAAGATTACATATATACATTCTCAGGGATCTAAGCCTTTTAAAGCCAAAGAACTTAATGGAAATCATGTATCTAACAGTCATATGATTGTCTTTTTCAGACTCGATGCTATTCATGTACTGCTTCGTATAGTTTGTTGATTGCCAGTGTAATTCAAGTAACTTTCGGCGTAATCATCATTTCTTCATAAAAAGAAACATTTGTAGAAAAACTATATGTGTTGGGAACCCACGAAGAATACAATTGCTCATAAATATAATCAACATAGGATGAAGTTGATATTAACATTTACATAAATCCGGAGACAAAAAAGTGTAAGAAAGATAGAAATATAATATCGGAGAAATATTTCAAGATATTTTTGCTAAATATTTCCTGATGGTCCTTCAACATCAAATGTCAAACCGATGATAAATATAGTTCCTCCGTGTCCAATATTAATCAAAGAGCATCAGCGATACATTTCATCTAAAATTCTGATGATTTTCAATCTAAATTTCGTTTTTACTCGTTTTGATATTTTCCTAAGGTATAGAAAATTTTTAAAGAAAACTATAAAATCTATCTAGCTTTATCCAATAATATTGTTTCGACGATTTGTATTTAAACTATCAAAGTTAAAATTCCATTAATCTTTCTTTAGAAATCACCTTTTACGTCGTTTGAGGCTATTCTCAAATTCGACAATTAGCGCATCTTCAAACTTTCGATTTAATAAACATAAGACATGTCTCGTCGGTTGAGTTGAACTTCGTTATGATGACGACAACATTTCATCTCATGCATTTGAACATTTTTTGACGTCGGTCTACGTAGGTTGATAATAAAATCTTAATTATCAGAGGTTAATTGTATGCACAATGATTTATGAAATTTTAAAGTAAAGAAACGAATTCTATGCTTGAATAATTACGTAAGCATTAGATACTAAAAGTTATTGCAACACATACCAAGTAGTTTCCAGTGTAAATATATATATATATATATATAATTACAGACACTCTGATAAATGAAACTATTAGGAAGATCGAGCGGACAAAGTATTGGAGTTACCCAAGTCCATCAAAACGGATATCCGTTACGGACCGTTGAGTGGACGCAGTTATACGGACCGTAACATCATTAAAATAGTACCGTATGCGGAGCCGTATACTGTGAAAATACTGCCGTATACGGGCCTATTTTAATGATGTTACGGTCCGTATAACTGCGTCCACTCAATGGTCCGTATCGTTCGACCTGGGTAGTCACATTATTAAAAAACGAATATATCGAATTTCACAAGGACAGAGCCTACTACCCTACCCCACGTATAATCATGATCTCATGGTAGGCAAAAGCGAACTATCAATTAATGAGTATTTACTCTTAAAACAAGATTTATTTCCTACCTTAGTTCATTAAAATAAGAACCATATCAAAAGCATACGTTCCTGGCATCTAGGTGTATTCTACACATGAACTTCAGTTTGATATATCTTTTTAGTAAAAACATAAACAAGTAGAATACTATCGGGAAAAAAAGTTTTAGTCTATGATAATTTTTCAGATGTCTCTCTGTAGAAGATAAGTTAAAACAAGTATTTTTACAAGTTTGACAAATCGAAATACTTTGTAGTATATCTATTCATTTTTTCTATTATTTTTTAAAACTAATACAATCTATTGAAACTATTTATTTCTATCGGAAATATTTATAATGCTATTGATTGTACAATTTAGATAATTGTCATTCGATTCCATTAGTGTTTGTTGTCGTCTCTTGATTCTTTTCCATGGAAATCATTGTGTGAGACAATCTAGTGGGTGGCACATTGATGTGACATTTGTTTTCACCAACATTGCATTTATTGACTGCTATGAACTGAATATGTAGGTGTATTAGCTTTGTAATTAGACTAAAGCAGTTCATCTCATGAATGAGTGTCGTCTTTAATTCTATATTTCTCAGTAAATGCTCACAGTTTACTGCGATATGAAAATGAATTGTTTTTACTTATAAAACCAAGTTATGAAGCACTGTGTTTCTATCTATGTAGGTGAAAGAAAAACGGCTGTACATTATCATGATGGGTTGTCTATAATCATACGATCGCTTCACTGAACGCATATTTTAAATATTGTTACAATAGAAAAAAAATAAACACCTTCGCAGACAAGTCTAATAGATTACATTGAAACGAATCGTTATAAAAAAACAAATATTTTTGTGTATTTATATTTGTCTGAATATTTTTGGTCAACGAATATTTCCCAATAGCTAATCGATACAGAAACGACAAACTTTGATAAATGCATCGAGTAAATCCTCGCGTGATAAGGATATCAATGGGAGGGGAAACAAAAAATCAGCCTTTCTTCCATAGAACGGATTCCGTCTGTAAATAACAGTGAGAAACATGTGACTTATTTGGTTGTGTTTCAAGTTTGTCTAATTGGCGTCAGTTCTTCAGAAGCAAGAAAGACAAGCATCAATATATAAAATTAGATGGCGAGAGTGAATATGAAAATAAAATCGAACTAGCTCGTGTTCTTCGTTTAGTAAGTACGTTGAAAAATAATATAAGCTCTTTAACTTAATGCATTTCTTTTTGTAGTTTCGATTTGCGCATCGTACTGATTATGCCATGATACTTATTGTTCTGTATTTAGCATTTATACAAGTAGCTGATATTCTAGATAGCCTACTTTTATTTGGTGGAATCACGAGATTATTTTTTATTGAATCATTCGGTAACAAATTTGACGATGAAGAAAAAATTAAACACCACCTATCTATAACAAATAAAATATACCCTCAAGACGCCAAGTTCAGTACATTGATCGATGCTACGTTACATCAGTAATTTTGATGAAAGAACTAATAAGTTACCATGCATTTATCTTATTTCCATTTGATATTTGTTGTTTTAGATAGCACTTTGCAAATGATACTACTTTATTATCGACTTTGCCTACATCGAATGTACTCTTTCGAAAGAAAGTCATTGATATCGTTGAATTGTTATTCAGTTAGAGAAATGAATACAGCTGATTTCATCATGACTCTTGCTGGAAATCATGTTTTTTCCGTTTCTGTCAGTTATTAGCAGTATTGAAATTTCGGCTACTATTGTAGAAGATATCTTTTGAACCATCAGTGTGAATCGACAGGTTGATGACTTCATCATTCTAACAAACCGTTCAATTAGATCAATTATCAAGATACAAATTATAGATTATGAAGAATACCTATACTAGCCGAACTTCTACATCTGTCAGCAACCATTCAAGATAACTATATGATGGTGATAAAGATATAGAATTATTTCAAAATCTTGATCATGTATGCAGAAACACTGCCATCGTCTTGAGCATGAGCAAGATCTTTATGAAAGCCGACAGCGAAGATTTACTTTTATTTTTTATAGAAGGCGTGCAACAGAGTGACACTAACACTAAACACACTATCATGAGATCTGAAGTATGTAGAATAGTATTCAAATAATGACAAAATAAGTATATAGCATGTTTATTTGAAGTATTATGTTTGGACATCAACAAAAATGATCTGGACCACGGTCACGATAATCAAGACTGCAGCTAATTTTGACAAAATTTTTGTGATGGAATAGCTCTTGGTTGTGCCATGACTCTGACTTCAGATACATAAATAAAAGAAATCATGGCCAGAAGGATGAATAATGATCGATATTTTAGAACTTTTGAAATGTGATTGTCTCATCATTTATTTTTAGAAGCTGATCCAGTTCAATGCATGTTATTGATTAAGAAACCATGCTTTATAAAGAAAAGAAAAGTATTCTATCGTGTAATAGACCGTTAGGAAATGATGTTCGATGATAATTTAACCTATCGATATGAATTAAATACAGACCACCATTATAAAGAATGAGGATTGTTATAATTGTCAACAGATATCGTTACTTATGGAAGGTGACCACAGAGAAGGGAACTTAGGACAGGACAGGGCAGGATAGTACGTAAGGCAGATTAGGGTGCGAAAAACTCAACCTGTGGACATTTCTGATACTTAGTGCCCTCTTGTTCGTATCATTAACTGATTCATTACTGATGAATCATGAGGAAACCATATTTCATTCATACATATGATCGTGGCCATGATCGTGGAATGATCATGACTAAAAATTCATGGTCACACCGATCTCTAATTACGTTCCGTTCATAGTTCAAAGCAATCTTTTAGACAGTAAGTCATTTTTCAACATCTCACAAGGGAAATATTAACCTTTACTGCAAAATCACCCATCCTACCATTAATCTTTCGGAGAAAATCAATGGCTATGTATATCTCGAGAGCACCAGATATAATAAGTGTAAACATAGCTTCCAGTATGTTTATTTAACACTATAAACACTTCCAGAAACAACAAACGAGCAACTTCTTCGTGTTTATTCTTGTACTTTATATCAAATGGATTCTATCGTATGGATGATACTGTGAAACAGTGAAAACATATTCTTTAAAGATCTTTAAACATGAATGAATTTTTTCTCAATTACTTATGATCGTTACTGCTAAACACTGCTCATCCTCCACGAGATTAGTAATCTGTATCACGATGCAAGATATAGTCGCTGCCATTGACACACTGCATTCATCCTCAGAATCTAAGCAATTTGAAGTCATGATAAACATTTTTTATTGATCTTTAATAAAAATTTCATAATCAGACGCCAATTATTGCTCATTTATTCAGAAAGATATCTTTGTCCTTGATACGCATTTGCCTATAGTACAACTTGAATAATTCTAGCAGACTTCAGGGTCTATTGTTTTTATTCTTGATAAATATAGAAGGAAAAATAACACTTTTCTTTGTCTAAGAATTCTTCTCAACATGTTGGCACCATACATTTCCGTTTGATTAATATGCATATTTCGAAAATTTTTCACATAAAAATGAAAAGGCTATCAATTGCCAAAGCATTCAAACAAGATATTATATTAGATCTTTGAATGCATAGATTTTCTAGGAAAAGATTCGATAGCAAGAATTTTCAAAAAAAAATCTAATGGATTTCTATCGTAGCCTATGGTAAAAAGATGAGCTAGAATTTAGTTAGTCTTTCTAGATCGCATTAAAAGCTAAGATCTTTTCATTCCTTCTATCAGAATACTATCTCGTATATCTACAGACCGAAAGATGACTGACATAGAATATAGAAACTGCTAGATTCTCAAACAAGACCTTGATCATAATGACATTTAATATTCAATGTGTAAAGTTGAATAAGAGTAGAGCATGTTGGGTTCAATAGTTTTAAATACGGGTCCAATGGAACATAAATGAAGTAGGCTCAATTAAATTTTCTAAAACTTTTCGACTATTCAGATATCCGGATCGAACCTAAGTCAGTGTGAATAGTACGGGTCAGTTCCGTAAGGAGAGTATCGAAAATCGACGCAACATGGAAACAGTATTCCGACTAGTAAATTACCGAAATTTTCGCCGCATCTTTCTTGCCAGTTCCTTCAGTATCCAATGATCGGGACGATCGGCTTTGAATCAAGTAGAAAACATTTTGAACCCTGACCCTACCCGTACCAGATCCGCGTCTAACAGAAGGGTTCTAGAGGAGAGTGAACTTTCGAAGAGCACGGTAACATTTTCGCTGATTCAATGCTTCTCATGTAAAAACCACGAAGTATAATAGGTAAAGAGCAATTTCTAATGAATAGTCCCACATGATTCGACTTTACCAAGTAAATGTCAATAAATCACAAACAATAAAAGTAGCAGGGAGATGACGAGTTTTAAAAATTAAATGTTATGTGGATCTCTACATTGTACGTACATATATATGGTGTTCGAGTAATATTCTGTCGAGTCTTTGAAAATCTTATTTTATCGAGCAGTCTGTTTTTAGAATATTTCATACATGGACAGGAGAACAATTAGTCAACTGAATTCTAATCTATACGAGTGAGTCATTCTGGTATTTTTGCATAACAGAATACTGTTTGATTCAATTTTTATATTGTAACATCACAAAGATCGAGAACGGCATCGGCTTTGAATTCTTAATCCTGTTAGCTGCCTTGCTCAAGTGATTTGCTCAATAGCATTGGTTATTTTACAATATATAATCAGAAGCAGGATAAATTGTTTGAGAAGTTTTCAGTTCATTGAGAACCGTTCTGTCTCTCAATGGCAGTAATTTAAGTGAGAACGGTTGAGTAATGCATAAAAATATCTAATTCATTCAGGATTGTACTGCAATCTATATTTTTCAATTGCCTATAGATATGAAAGAAAACTGCATTCAACTCGTTGGAGTGGTACGCGTAAAGGCTTCATCTATAGAGTTTATATTGGACGGCTATCTCTGAGAACGGGGTTCATTTATTCAGTTGGTTTTATCTTTGGCTTTATGCTCGTGTCGAGCAAAAATTCTCATAATTCAAGTATTAGTGATATTCTAATCGTAAATCATTCAAACATTCGATTTATAGCAAGACGAATATAAAATTACTGTGTACTTGTAGATCATCTACAATATATCACGATGGTTAACTTTATACAATGACGTGAGTATTTTCTTTCAGACACTTTCAGAAGCCCTGCTCCTTTTGTATTCCGACTTATTGGCGAGGCTCAGTCTAGGAAATTGAAATTGATTGAAATCTCTAATTGATAGTTATGTCTGTCCTGTATCTATTTTCATATGACATAGGGCAATGATGCTACTATCAATGAACCGGATACGTAGAGAGAGGTTACTAAATCCATGTATAATATCAATGGTGATATTGACTATGATGATATCAAGTTTATTTATCCATCCAGTCAAGAAGCATCAGTTTTGAGTCATGTATCGCTTATAGCTCGTGTTTGTCAGATAACTGTATTAGTAGGTTCAAGTGGCTCTGGTATGTTCTATTTTAAAAACAAAAATTTTTCATATAATCCTCTTTGTCTAAATATAGTATATATTCGTAGGGAAAAGTATATGTGTATCACTGCTTCTGTGTTACTATGAACATCTACATTGGGTCAAGTAAAAATTGATGACCGAGCGATAATGGATTAAGATGTCAAACAACTTCGACAAAACATTGGAGTCTTTAGTAAAAAGTCTATACGTGTTGATTTCCTTGTGATTTTTGTTTGTTATTATATTCCTATTTAACGTTGCCGTAGACTCTTTTGGGTAAGAGTATTTATGAAAATACTCGTTTTGGTAAATTAAATTCTAGACAAAAGGAAATTGAGCAAGCTACACGAGAAGCAAACACACACACAATTCCATTATGCCATGCAACTACCCAATGTTTGTATCCTATATGCAGTTCAATTGCATTATACACATGCATCATTTTTTTTCCTTTAGAAAAGTGAAACGCTCGTTGGCAAATGTATGAATTCAGTTGAGTGGTGACGCAAAACAACGAATCGCATTGGCTCGAGTCCATGTAAAACAACTAAGTATTCTTTTATTTGCTGAAGTAACAAGTGCAGTTGATAATTCTAGCGAAAAAATTGTTCAAGCAGCACTCGTTCAAGCTTGTAAAGGTGTGAACGTGTTTATTGTCTTCTATTCATCATATTTATTTAACGCTCTATGTCGTCCGTACAACTACTGCTATTGTTCATAGTTTGAAAACTATAAGAAATGCTGATAAAATATACATACTAGATAATGGTAGTGTAATTGAGCAAGGTACATATGAAACCTTGATTGCTAATGAAGGAAGCCGATATCATAATATAGTAAAACATCAACAAAATGCGAACCATCCATGATGATCACGACAATATTATGAATATACAAACAGCAATACAAGAAAAAGAAAATGCATTCAGTATGTTAATATTCCAATATGGACAGTCTTCGATGTTGTTTATCTGTTATTATCTTCATAAATAGATCGTTCTCGTATACTTAGTCATAATCAAAATATTGATATGAACGAATTAAAGCTACTAGTGTAATTTACTATTAGAAATAATTATGGCTGATACTTTCTCGTTCAGAAAAGTTCACAAACACTGAGAAACCTATCTAACTTTCTAAAACTCTTGGCGATGAGGAGTTCAGAATGGATCATCATTTCAGTGGATTGTATAACTTATATACTTAATGGAACATCTCAAGTCATGTTTGCATTTTTACTGTCCAACACAGTCGCTGTGAATAATGTAATTACTTGAAACTATGCAAACATACTTGATCATGTAATTCTTTTGTATGTTAACATTTATACTAACGAGACATTCAAATATTGCACAGACTCTGAACCAAATCAGCGAGTATTCTACGATAGTTTCGAATTCTTACTTTTGGGTTTTATGTTACTTGCTTTGCGATTCTTTCAAGTGAAACTACTAATTTAAAATGTGACTATAATGATATTCATTCACTATTTTGTTTAATAACCAGCATTCGCCACAACAGATGCACGAAATCGATACAGCGAATTCGATCAAAAGCATCTGTAGATCTAGTTTGTCAAGAATTTGCCTATTTCAATCGACCTGAAAATAGTTACGGTGAGATTTGTCTTCTTCTTTCTTAAGATGCATTAGGCATTCAAGAAGTGACTGGTGCACGCTTAGGAGTCATTTGTGAAGCGACTGCACTTTCAGTTTTTGGCATTCTACTTGGATGCTTCATTAGTTGATAGTTGACATTCATCGTTTTCTGTCCTCTCATCTTTATGTTCATCGTAGCTTGTATTAATTTGCTCTTACGTGCAGACATGAATAAAAAATCTAGTCAAGTGATCGGACAAACAAGCTCGGTGGGTTGTTGCTTTATCTTATCGTTGTTTTCTCTCAGAAATATTAATTTATCATGAATCAATGTATGAATAAAAACACAACATAATTCTTATCTGTTTCATTTTTGCACCTTACTGTCGAAGTTATTCAAAATATGAACATAGTAAAACAATTGTCTGCATAGAAAGATGTTTTAAGGCAATATTCTGAATTAGTTGATCAAGTATGTAGATTTGTCAACAGAATTATTCTCATGCATAAATTTCTGATCAAGCTTGATTTGTCATAGTTCATATTAGAAACCTGCAGCATTACACTTATTATTACATAGTTTATTCTGGATGATCGATCCATTAACTATGGTACTTGTGTATTAGTGTATCCTCATTCTTTTTGAAAAGAATGAACTTATCTCGGATGAAATCCCAATTTAAGTGAACCTATAGATTAGAATCTATAGATAACTTTGGGTTATTTGCTCATTTTAATAGAATATTTGTGTATCCAATTTGCTCTTGATAAGCACGAAAACTCATCGGAATATCGTGCCAATTCTAATCACTACTTTGATTTATTTTTTAACTACATGAATTTTAGAACTCGTCATACTACTACATCATTCACAGTTGCTGAAAAAACATTTTTCTTGATTTATTTCATCGAATTCCAACCATTGGCAATGCATCGACCGAAGGGCAAGAATTGGTAAGAAAACTTGAGAGATAAACTATTCCCTTGTTATTTTACACATACGACGGGTAACGTATGAATTTCATAGACAGATTTTCGTGAAGAAATAAAATTTATTTATGTTCTATTTTCTGTCTTATTAATATTGTATGACCTGTGAAGGTTCATCTGCGTGTGGAAAATCAATAGTGATTCAACTTTTAGAACGTTTCTATGATGTCAAAAGTGGTCAACTAGTGCGTTGTTTATCGGCTTACAGTTTCATTTAACTTTCAGAGAACTCTTTCATTCAATCTAACTTCTACATGTTATCAGCATTCGACATTTCAACCTTCACTCCTTTCGTTCACATTTTGATCTTGATAGCCAAGAACCCATCTTTTTCAATCCAACAATAGCTGAAAATATAGCATACGGCTTAGAAAATGTTTCCATCAAAGACATTATCCGTGCCGCAAGTAGAGAAAATATTCACCAACTCGTTGTGCACCTGTCTAAAGTTCAACAATATAAAAGTATTTCTTCTGGAGATAACTACGGTTATTGTAGGTTTAAGAAACAAAAGTCCGGTTGAAAGGCGTCTATCTATCCGGTGGTGAGAAGCAGTGTATTGCAATTGCTCAAGTACTTATTCGTCCACCTACAGTACTAATCTTAGATGAAATGACAAGTGCAATGGATTCACATAATGAACAAGTATTGAATGCTGTGTTCTTCTCTTGCTAATGAATCACAGGATCATCTCTCATATTTCATTTATAGATTTTGTAAAAGAAGCTCTTGAACAAGCTCAAACAGAAGATCCTAATCAAACATCGCTTATCATTGCTCATCTCCTCTCAACTATTTGTTCATGTGCTTGATTTGCGTACTCGATAGGGAACATATAATAGAAAGGGGGACTTATATAGAACTAATGCAACAACGAGGCCTTTTTATAGAATATGATTCCTCGAAACAACGCACAGTGTCATCACCGTTGAACTTTTCCGAGAGAGAAACCAAGTTTCGTTTTGTGAAAGACGAAGAGATGTTTTGTTGATGAAGTCGGACTCATGGTTTAGTGGTATTTTTCGATTCACTGTTTTCTGTTGATTCTAGAGATAAACAAAATGTTCGATAAGACTAAACCTATTTATAATATATTTTTTACCATAGGATTCAACTCTAATTAGTGCTACTATTATTGCCAACTGACCTGTGCTAGTTTAAATGATCCACATTTATTTGTTCGCACCGTTATTCTTGAAATAGTGTCACTCAGTGTTTCCTAACGGAAGATTTCCTTTAAAGTTGACCATTGTTTTACTGATTCTTCCGACGAAATATGGATCTGAAACATCTTTATTCGTAATTTAACTCAAATTTAGACCTGTTGATCATCACAGCATCTCTAATATTTCCGTGGAAAAATATTTGGACTTAGAAGATTTCGATAGATATCAACTTACGATAAAATTTGAAAGATCCAGTCAGTTTAACGTCTTCAGCTCATTCATCATAGCAAAAGAAAAACGTGCTCCGATGAAAAACTTCAGAAGAGGTTTGAATACACACGAAAAATATCTGTGAATTTCATCTCGAATGAATATAATGTTACCCTTTGACGCGAATAATTTTCTAAACTTAGCATTTCCAACCGATGGATAGAGAATGTTATAGAAGCCCATTTTATGTTAGCTGAGTAGGTGTTTCCTAACAAGCTAAAGAGTTAGCAGTACATAACATATAAATATTACGCATCATATGGTTAGCTCTGCATTCACAATCTCGAAATCGATTCAACTAGTTCAAGTGACCATACATATCGTTTTTCGTACAACTAAGTACTTACTGTTTATTTTCTTAATTAGCAGAAGTTAAATTTTTTAAGACCCGTTTACTGACATCTTTCTTTCTCTGATTCACTTGGGACATTTAGACAATACCCGTATTAGATCATATTGAGTATGAATCTTTACGACATTATTTATTATCGAATTCTAAACATGATTCTGAATTTATATGCTTCCAAAAGGGTTCCTTTGTCTTTTTCTTGAAACCAAAAACATAAGTCAAAGCTATTGGCTTAGTTATTTGTTGTCTTCGCGAAATTTATCACCATGATATGAAATATGAAGTAGTTCCAAAAAGTTCAAGCCACACTAGCGTCATATACGTGTTATATGTCTAATTTTTTTTTTGACATTAATTAAGATACTACAAAATACGTTGGGTTTCAATAAAGCAAACTTAAATAGTTTTGCATCGTTTTTTACAGGAAATCAGAGAAAAGAATTGTTTTCTTCTGATATCTAAATTATGAACAAAAATAATACTATGTAATTATATAAGATGGCTTCTTCAAGTCGTCTGATGACGAATATCCATATCGATCACATACGGTGAGAATTTTCCTTTTATTCAACATTAGTATATGCAGCTATGCTATGCCTATATCGAACATACTTCTGATATACAAAAGTAACTTTGTAGAAATTTTATCTGAAACATCTTCGATATTTTTTCGTATGCAAAGCCAGTATTACTGTCATAGATAATCATCAAAGATATTTTGAAGTGTTTTCTCTGTCCATAATTGCTTTTACATTGGGGTTACGAGACACATGGATCATATTCTTAGTTTAGCTAGTACCATTAAATTGGAACAAAAAATAGACGATATTTTCTTGTCGAAAGTAACTCCCACATAAAATACGTTTGAAAGACAGATCATCAGAAGCTGGCAGAGTATGAATGGTATGGCATCCGTTTGTGTTTCTTTCCGACGGGGTAACATTTTCAGCACAGTTGTTCTTCTAATAGAAACTTATCGAGAACATGCTAAAGAAAAGAAACCAAATAGTCTCGTTTTCATTTTCTGTGACATTTAACCTTTCTAAAAATATTTTTCTGTATGTAAACACCAATCTCCCAGAACCATACGTCATACATGTATAAATTTGATAGCAAGTAGGGGCTCATCAGATTTTACTAATATCATTAAATCTTATCAGTCTGAAATTAAACAAAAACGTAATTTTGTTTGGTATTGTAATCATGAGAAACAAACAACTACATTTTCATAAAACTATTGACACAGTTTGCGTCGAGCACTTATACATATCACTAGAATTGTAATAGATTTGCGAATTTTGATGGGATATAACTTTCAATATCAATTATCGATGTAACGATAGTTCTCAAGCAATCTGTGATCGTTCTTGTAAGTAATGAGGACACACATTTTCTTGGAGAATATTTTTGCAGCATAATTAAACTTTATGTTTCTATTATATCAATTGAAATAGTCATGTTTTGATCAATGCATCAAATCAAACATGAGACATATATCAATATTCATGAGCAAGAGAACTGTATTGATGAATATTAAAATGTTTCTACATAAGACGATTCTCATTGAGAATTCAATAAAACATGTGCTCTTTTTACGACATCAGCTGTATTCATAGAATTTATTCACTTCATCAGTTGTCGACACAAACTGACGGCGAACATCTTTGTACTAGAATTGTTTCGATTATCTCACATCTGGAAAATAAAAACCTTCCACAAAAATGCGCTGTATTGATAAGCTTTCTATACGAGTGAATGGAAAAATTTTTTGTGGCAGAATCGAAAGAGAAATCACCGAGTCCTCTTCAATGTTCTTTTTCCCTATTTAATTATTGCACGAGAACCAATAATCTCTATTCGTTCATCCCAGAGATCAGCATAAAATTACATTTTTAGAGATATTTGATGAGTAGGTCGATTAACTCAAGCGAGAAAAAGTGTCATTCAGAAGTAGACTGACATATATCAGCAGAACTGCCATTGAAACATATGTCAACATGTCTTCGGTTCTATTTTCCTTGACAAATCAATCAACATGGACAACAAACTATTATCAGCAAACAGTAAGCTTCAAAAACAAAAGCATATCTGCGTAGACGCTTTGCTTTGCATAAGATAAAATATTAATCAAAGAATAGTTAAACCCAATATTTCCAGACTTATTTTGATGAAAATCGATATTCTCTCGATAAGGTTTATAATCTACAAGCTCTAAACTGACTACTAATTCATTATACATGTCAACATTTAAAACCTATGCCTATAATTGCATGATTTAACATCGTTTTCTGGATTACTAATATATTTTTTAAAGTGAACATAACAAGCAACATACTTACACAATACAAAGATATGTCATTAAATCTATCATTTCTTTCTGAGAACCAATGCACAGCTGTTCTATTGATATTTATTGTTTTTACGAATTGATTTCTTTGACCTAATCTAATTTTTATCTATCAATATGCAGATGAAGATAGCACGTGTGTATATGATCATTTTCAGTAAAACGATGTTATGTGGAATAGACTGCATTCTGTTGCAAGTCAAGTCCAAGGACTAAAATCATGTCATTATAATGCACAGCCTACGATACGTAGAGGTTGTCGTATGATGATGAGGACGAGGTCAATGCAGACATATCGTCTGATTACGTGATGTATTTGAAGGTAAACGACCGTATCGTAGTAATCTTCTAATGAAAAATGCCATGAGCCGTAATCATGATTGTGAAAGTATTCGAAAATATTATCAAAGATCGAATTGAATTATTTGATTAGAAAACGTCTATGTACATAAGTGAATTTCATTTTAATAAAATTTTTTTTTACAAAAAAATGTCTCTAAATCGATAAAAATAGAAGCTTCTCTGCAATGTTTTTCTTTTGCTGATGAATAAATTTCTCTGCTGATCATTGTAGAAAAAACACTAGAGTCTCAGTCACTGAATACAGATCAATATGTTGATAAGTACACTTAAAATTTAAGAATACATTCAAATACAGAACTTCACCTTCGAAATCGATTCAACAAATTTTATCTGAAATCTACTTTCATAAAATATTTCAGTGAAAAATTCATAAAATTACAATTGTAAGACCGAACAAGTGTATATTTATTTATCAATTTAAATAAATATTTATTCGACTGTAGACTTCTAAATATTACTCTATGAACTAATTACAATGCGCTGGGTTTGTTTAAAAATTATATTTACATATAGATATGTACGTATATATTCAATAAATAATCTTAGTGAAAAATAAAATGTTGATTTCATCGAAATCATGCGATCGTGTAAAGGGAGAAGAATGCTTATACTATTATTGTCCTCGTTTAATGATGTGTCAAGTGTTAAATTGAATTGGATGCAGAGAAACAGAAGGCCCTCGCTTATTCAAGTTAAAGTACATAGAAACGAGAAAAAAAAGCTCATATTGATTTTAACATCGAAATCTGAGTTAAATTGAATTGTTCTCAAGACGATCGGTATATTTTGCTTTCATTTTCAATGATTTAAAAGGATCGAATAAAAATGATTTTAGGCTGTTGTTTTTTCTTATTTCGAAATGATTATAATTATTCTCATGATAAAAGAATATACCGTTTGTGAAGTTCTAATTGCCAAATCGATAAAAATTAATTTTCTTCAAACGTTATAATAATAATTGATTAAACATTGACAAGATAAATAATAGCCGAGAAGAATTCATTCTTTTATTATTAAGAGAAACATTAAATAAAAGAGATTCTTCTCTTGATTCGAAAATGGTGTTTTAAAAAAAGAGAAAAAAAAAAGATTTATTTTAATAAATGGTATTAATGAGATAAAATGATAATATATTTAAGCTAACTTAAATTTATTTTCGATTGAAGAAGTTTTATAGAGAGAAGAAGAGAATAAACACACATTGAATGACAAAAACAAGAGAAAGATGAGAGAGAAAAAGAAATGTTCTAAGATTAAAATAACCGCTGGATAATTAAGAAGCATAAACAGTTTTTTGTATATGTGTTGCTTTTTCTTCATTTTGTTCATTTAAAAGCCGTGTAACAACACTAACTCCAATGCCCCATGAATCATGTGTTGGCAATATAAGATCATATTGTGTTCGTTCTTTGGCTTGTCCTCGAGCATGAATTTTAACATATTTTCCTGAAGCTAATTTAAAACCTTGTGGAAGTGAATATGTTATTTCAGGTGAATTGTCGACTTTTCTTAGAAGACGCCATCCAGTTAAATCAATGTCTTTATTTTTCGATGTATTTGCTAATTGAATATATTTTCCATCGGGTGAGCATTCATCAATGTTGATTGGGCCTGAATATATATATATATATATGTGTGTGTAGATAGATTGATAGATAGGTAAATACGAGTTTTGTAGAAGATGGAAACAAAAATGTAAATAAAAACAAACCTTTAGCAGATCTTTGAAAAGTTGTTTTAGCTTGCATCTCAGTCTGATTGATTTTTGTATCATTAACAGTTTTTGCCGTTGTTGTTGTTTTTGCTGTTGATATGTATTCCGTTTGAATAGTTGGTTTAGGTTTAGTAATAATATGTTGAATAGTCGAAGAAGATTGGTTGATTTTTTTAACATGAGCTTCTTCGGATTCCAGTAAACGACGATATGTATTAATTTCAAATTCAAGTGATGATTTATTTGAAAGAATTTCATCATAAGCATTCATTAATTGATTCAAACGAGAACGTAGTTCTAATATTTCCCTTTCACGTGTATCAATTAGATCTCCATTTTCTTAAATATACAAAAGAAAGTCAAAGCAACAGTGAGAATCGATATTTGAAATTTAAAAATAGTATCAAACCTCGTTTAAGTGTTTCAAGTTTCGATTCTAATTGACTCATTTGTTGTAAATAATTATTATAGTCTTGTTGTAAATCGAACATTTCTTTCTTAGTTTCATTAATAGAAATTCGTATTTGATTGGCATTATCTTGATTAATTAATTGATTATTTTGTTGTTGTTTCTGTTGTTGTGCTTGTTGAATAATTTCATCGGTTTTTATTTTATAATATTCTTCGAGTTCTAAACGTTGTGAACGTGAGAGATTTTCGAAATCATTTCGAATTTCTCTGATAGCTCGTTGAAGTTCGTTTTTATAAAATGTTGTAGGATCAATGCCAATATTAGGTGAGGATAAATTTCGTAATTCATTCATTTCTTGTTCATGAATAGCTGAAAGAAAAGGTATTTGTTCTTCAAGTGTTTGTTTTTCATTTTCAATTTTAATTCGGGCCATTGTTTCTTGATCTAATTCAATTAATAAACGTGATATTTCTTCATATAAATGTTTCATTTCATTTCGATATTTTTCAATATCAGACATGGAATCAGCCATTAAACGTTGAACATGATCGAATTCTCGTTGATTTTCATCAATAGTCGATTGAAGAGAATTGATTTTTAATTTATCTTGATTCGTCCATTGATTAATATCATCAACTAATTTCTTATAGTAAATTAAATCGTATTCAGCTCGTTTAGCACGTATCTCAGCTTTGGCTTTTTCAACAGTAGCTAAATCAATTGTTTTTCTTAAGTTGTTTAATTCAGGTTCATATTGAGACTTATATTTATCCGAATCTAAACCCCATTTCGAACGTAGTTGATCTAATGTATTTTGTAGTTGTTTATTTGTTTGTTCGAAATATTTAACTCGATCAAGATATGATGAGAATCGATCATTTAATTCAATTAATTCTTGTTTTTCATGGTCGCGTTGTTCACGCATTAATGTTAATACTTCACCTTTTCCAACATCTGATACTGGTCGAATGCCATGTTCAACTGTGCGACGAATTGTTCGTGAGGTACTCATTTACAGATCTATGGTTATCGACTAGAATACAATACATATATACATACAAATTTACATATACTTATTTATTTATCTTCATAGATGTCACTTTTAAATCAAAATAAAATATAACAAATGTATATTCATTTAATAGAAATGAAAAACATTCACTAACGACAAAATGTTTTTTCATCTTCGAATTTCTTTTTATCTTTCTAACGATTAGATGATTGACCAATCGATTGCCAACAATATAAATTTTATTATTTATCTCGACGACATCAAATAGGTTTTCTTGTCATTTGTTGAAAAAAAACCGCAAGACATTATTCGTGTGTTCGCTTCAAATCTATAGATTTAATCTTTTGATTGCAATTAAAACTCGATTCAATCAGTAAAAAAAAATTCACATCACATTATAAAATACTTGTGTCGCTATCTATAAATATATTGCGCAGTTTTCTACGTACGTCCATACATATTCTACTCGATATGAATGCACAATAGAGCTAATTAATAAAAATCTTGAGTGGTTTTTTTAGTTTAATCACTAGAAGATTGATAGATAAGTGTAAGACTTAGTAAAGGAAGTAATTTTCAAAAAGTTTAATGTTCACTTGTAAAATGTTTTTTACCTGTTAAATGTAGTCAAAAGAAAGAGTAAATTCGTTCTCTCGTTTTTCTTTATTCGACAGTGTTTGACTAAATGGCGAATAACTAAAGAGAACAAACGTGCTTGTGCTTGTCCCCACTATATATCTCACTAGTTGTTCTTCGCCCCCGACAATAAACAGAGAAAAACGAGAGAGAAAGAGAATAAGAGAGAAAAAAACGACGACTAGGTAAATATCGAGGACATAGACCACATAGAAAAAAAAAGAACGACCGATGAGAAGTAATCTGCGGCTTTTTTCCTTGTTCTTGTTCTTCTTTTCGTCTCGTTTCTTTTGCTTATTTGAATAAAAGTGGTAGCAACCATTTATTTCTTTTTCTTTATGTGGTTGTGTGGTTGAAACAACATCAGTTGTTTTGCCCTTTCGAAACATTTCTTTCAACATCCAATCAGAAATTGCCTTCGACATACTTTTCTCTGTCTCTGTCTCTCCCCTCCTCTTATGTATTACTATGTACCCCATATTTTTTTCCTTCATCGATTACAATAATAAAATCGATCTATTATCGAATTAGGATGGAAAAAATTTTCCTTCTTTTTTCGAATTCATGATATAAAAAAAACAGATTATTCGTTCTTTATCAAGCATTGAACAGATTTCAATGATTCAATTACGAGGTTTTTAACAGTTCGTTTGTTTTTGTTGTTTTGAAAGTTTCTAAATAAAATATTTCGTTGAGAGCATTTATAAAGAAAAGAAAAGAAACGGAAATCTTCAATTTTTTGTTTATCTAAATGGATTCAGCGCTCTTGTAAAACAAGAAAAAAAGCATCTTTATTCTAGTGGAAGGAATCGCTTTTCATCTCACATAAAAACGAGAAGAATATTTATCCAGTCCATTGGACAAATAAAATCGAAAAAAAAATATACAGAATGAACATTTACAAATGGTTAACCTTGACAGAAAAATCTGCAGATTGACAAGAAAGAGAGAGAGAGAAAGAGATGGAGAGGAACAGAAAAAAAAGACCTGATATTTCTTTTTTTTATAAAATGTAAATATCTAAGTCTAATGTAAAGATATATTTATTCACGTGAAAAGATCAATGTTAATCTATTGAGATCGAATTTCTAATCTTACCGTTCTTCTCAAGACGTTTTAACAAATATTTTATGTTATTGTCAACAACGGACAAGTTGTGTTCGTTAGTTGAACTCTTTTGGTGAATGCATACGCTTTTTTTTCTTCCTCGATAAATCGATCTCCGTTAGTTAACTGTCGGCGCTTTTTTTTCTTTTTCTTTACTCTATTCATATTGATTGAGTTTTATTTGCACACGGGTGACATTCGTTGTGATCCTATTCGATAACTATCACACTCCTCATTATTCATCAATATTCATTTTCAATCTTTTCTTTTTTCCTCAAATCTGTTCTTTCAAATAAATTAAGAATTCTAATGTAAAATTGCATAAATATTTATGTCTCATCAAATTTCATTCAAACGTCAACCATTTATTACAGAAATAATTGAAAAGAAAAACAAACTAATGATAATGATTCGCTCGTGCAAATCACACATTGCCGTATGTCTAGATAATATAATTGGAAAGTAAACAAGTTGGTTTCATTGGAGAAAAATTTTCATTCAAATTTCATAACAATCAAAATTTCGAGCGTGAATCAAGATGAAGCCAGTGAATGCATTCAATCTATTCAATGGTTGCTCTTATGTCACATTCTTGTTAAAAAGAATTCAGAGTTTTTAAATATTTAACTGATTTTTAATTTTAGTCCCATCTTAAAATAAATCGATCCTTGGAAAAAAAAGAACTCGAGACTTCTTGTCATCTAAACAATCCTTGAATTGAATTGAGTTGTCATCAAATGAATCTTATAGGTTCATATTCTTCCGGTGGGGTTTTTTAAGTTGCTTTAGGAATAACTTAAAAGATGAAAATTATTCTTTTTTTGAAAAAATATTCTTCCATTAAAAAATGATGTCGATATGCTGATTGTAACCGGTCGATTCTATGATTTGATATTAGCGGGCGTACAATCTTCGTAGGTCATAGAGTTGATTGTAGAATTAAAGACGACGGGTGGAAATCTTTTTAGTTTCAGAATTTTTATGGAATTGAATCAGTTCATAGACTGGATTAGTTTTAAGTATGGTCTCAATATAATTTATATGCAATATTCGAATATTAAATCAAAACAATATCGAGATTTTCACATGAAGATAATTAAATTTCATGCAAAACTTTATATTCATTCTTCTGTTAGAAGTAGATGGTTCTTCTTACTTAAGATCGGTTTATTCTATATTTTGTGCTAATTGAAGACAAATTCCAATCGAGTAAATCGTTTATTTAAACTTTCAATTACGAAATGTTTTTTCTTCTTCTAAAAACACCAAAGCAGACATGAATATGTGAGAAAATGTCAAATGATTAATGAAGGCTAGTGGTGTGTACGAGCGACTTGACATATTTTTACATAATAAATAGTCACTGTGTAATGATTAATGCTGTATGATTGTTATTAAATAGCGAAGAAAATGTTTTTTTTATTACAGTAAATTTATTGTGATGAACGTAGCACAAAATTTGTTTCAGTATTTAAGTATGTGTTCAAGATGGATCTTGATTTAGGGTAAATATTGCTCGAATAGAGTTGAGAATTTCTTTTTGTCTGTCGGAAGAGAAAAACGATGAGTATAAGAAATATAAATCAATAATTGAACTTTGTAAATTTCGTTGTAGACTTGTTCAAAACCAGAAGATTTTGATACGTGCTGAATATTTTTGACTTGTGTTAAACGAAATCTTTTACTTATCATATAATCTACATATATATATATATATATATATATATACTTGATTTGATCAGAATAAAAAATAAGCGGCGACCTCTAATGAACAAAGTTCAATGAAGAGGTGAGATGTTGTGTGTAATGGATATAAGTAATATAATTTCCAGTTATTTTTATTCTTTAAAAAAACATATAGAAAAAAAATCGACATGTCGAATAATCGATGTCGACGGTGTGTTCGAGGAATTTCACGACGTATTCCTTGTTTTGTTGCATGGTGTTTGTTAGTTGTATTATCAACATTATATTTTATATTTATTTGTCCATGGATCATGAATCAATTATCGGTAACGATTCCAATAGTGCAAGCCATTATACTATTGTTTGTAATAAATAATTTCGTATTGGCAATAAATACAGATCCAGGTCGATACACTCGTGCTCCACCCGATGAAAACGATGATTCCGAGACAACATTTCATAAAACAGGTTTTCTATTTAAAAAACACAAATTATTTGTTCGTTTAAAATTCAAGAAAATGACAATTTCTTCTAGTCGAAATTCATGGAACTCAATGTCGAATGAAATGGTGTCAAACGTGTGGTTTTTATCGTCCTCCACGATGTTCTCATTGTTCTGTATGTGACTTCTGTATTGATGTAAGTGTTATTATTCTTTTTTTTGTTTCAAACGATATGAAATAGTACCTTTCTAACTTTAGACATTTGATCATCATTGTCCTTGGTTAAATAATTGTGTTGGTAAGTTTTTGTTCTATTTCAAAAGAAAATAAACTGATAATAAACATTTGTAATACATTTATCGGCAGGTCGTCGAAATTATCATTATTTTATTTGTTTTTTACTCAGTCTATTGGTTCATATGTTTGTTGTATTATCATTTTGTATTTATTATATATTAAAAAATCGTACGAATATTGGAGATTTATCTTCGATCATATGCATAACATTAATGGTGCTTACTATATTATTAACTATTCCAATAGGTGGTTTAACTAGTTTTCATATTATGCTAATTTTACGAGGAAGAACGACTAATGAACAAGTCACTGGAAAATTTAAATCAAATATTAATCCAGTAAATTTATTTCATCGTATCACGTTTCTTATTATTAACTATTTAATATAATTTTAGTTTGATTATGGATATTTATACAATTGTTCAAGAATATTTGCAGCTTCAAAACCTCCCAGGTAAAACAAAAATAAACTACATACATTAGTCTACTGGATTTTTCCATATGAATCTATTATCTGTTTGTCTTCGATGTGTTTAAGATTGATATTTTCAAAAAAATCGAATGCCAAAAAGAAATCAAATCGATATGAAGTCCAAGCAAAAAAAGAAAATATCAAAAATGGAAGAAATTCGAACAAGGTTAAACGTTTATTTTTTTTTGTCAAAATAGAAATAGAAATTTGTTTATATTTTAGACAAAACATATCACAATGACCTCAGTGTAGCATGTATGAGTATTTCTTTAACGTTCAATAAGAAGATATGAAATAAATTCTTTTTTTTTTAGTTAAAAGACTTCTCTCTAGTCGAGTGATGAAATTCTAATCAATATCTATATAAATTTATTGATTATTCAATAAAAGAAAACAATGACCAAAGCAATATTGAAATTTACATAAGCGCACTTCAAGTCTCAATATATTGACAATCAAATAAAACAATTATTCTTTTTTTTCTTTCTCTCTATTATTATTTTATTTTTATAATAGTTGAAAAATCATACGCAAACTTCTCAAAAATGAATCTTTAAACATTTTTTCAACTTGAATAAAAAAGTGCAAACGAACTTTTTCTCTTGAATTGATACTCCAGAAATAGTTTTTCATAGAAAGGCCATCTAAAATACCACTCAACGAAAGATTTTGTATTGGTTTTATTAGGATTTTCTATTTAAAATAAGGTTTGATGTAGGGACTCATATTTCATTGACTAAGGAGAAGTCATTTTTATTATGTAGTAGAGTTTCATTCGAGAAAAACCTTAAATCTTTTTTTTTCTTTGTATTAGAACAATCTGAAATATGCTCAATAATCCGTATTAACTTTTCTAATGAGTCAATCTAGACTTAAGATTGAGGTTATATAACAATTGTTTAATACAGAATATATGGTTTGTAGCAGAAAAATTTAGCGGATAAAGAACTTTTCTCATGTTCTATACATGTACACACTTGTCTCAAATTGCCAATTAACTAATAATAATAATAATGTTCATAGAAGCTTATCGATTGTTTGATCATTATGACATATTTTAATTGAATTTGAAATTGCACAGCTACGACTTCATGTTAGTTCGACCTATTGTGATAGTTTCGTTCAAATGCTCGGCAGCGTCTGACACTCTAGTGACGAGAATAATTCTGAGTAACTTAACTTCTATGCATGTAAGCACGAACATTTATTGACGAGCTGTGCATCATATAAAGTATCTGTCAGGCTTTAATAGTTGTCCATGAATTCTAAATGCTCGAGTTGAATGAATGCTATAGTTCAATGGAATTTATATTCATACTGATCTATTACTTCATTACATCTAAAAGCAGTTTATTCAGAAGATTTCTCTTGTGATTATCGACAGCCGTGTCCCAAATCACAACTGTACTCAACTGTTCAATTTTTTTCCTATGAAATTCCCATGTGAAAACGCGATCAGGTAAGATTTCAAAATTAAAAACTTTATTACATTGAATCAAGATGGTGGATCGTTAAATCAAATTGACCTGCCGAATATTCAATATATGTAGCAGACGACTGAAATTAGAATTTTATTTGTCCATAGTTGTGCTATTTAATTAAAATGACAAAAATATGAATGAAATTCTTCTTTTCGCGTATTATTAATAGATGAAACTTTAGAATGGAATAAAGTCAATTATTTAGTATATGTTCTTCTTCAACAGAAAACGACAATATTTGATTGTTTTAAACGATCTTTGTAAAAACTTTCTCTCCATCCCGAAATAGGGAGAAAATGTTTCAATTGAAACAAGGATTGAGGTGCAAAACAGTTTTTTATGTTGGCTTGTTTAATCAATAGTGTTTTGCAAAATTTATTTTGAACTTGGGTTTGTTTTTCCAATAAGAATACATATGAATTCCAGTAGACCAAAATATGAGTATGCTTAAACAATGGACAGATAGACGTTTTTTTCAATAAACATGATAAGTATCAAAAAAAGTCATTGTTTATGTAGATAAGACTATAACTTAGATTCATACATGCACAACTTGTTTACATCTCTTTATTCCAAAGCTATTCTAAAACGAATTGACGGATTTAAATCAATTATATAACTCAATCACAAATGCTTCACATTAGTGAGGAAAACTTCTTCCATTAAAGTGTTCTGATTTCAATGTCTTCGTCACTAAATACATGATAGTATTCAATTCGAGATACTAGAAATATTTGTATGTATACTGATCTTTGACAAAGATATCGAATTAAAAATACTACTGTATTCCATAGATTCTTGCGTGAGAGCCTAGCTCCTACAGAAAAATCAAATCTTCAAAGTTCAGTTTCAACTGTTGTACATGGATAGATCTCAACTATCCTAACTTTCATGAAAAAATGCAAAACTATCGAACAAGTTCTGTTTGACGCATGACAATGTCAACATATAGAATCTTTTTCACAGGTAGTACGTAAAACGGGTATAATAATTTTTCAATTCTATATGTTTTCGAATAGACATTGTTCAAATCGTCTTACGATTTTCATCATCATTAGTATAACGGCTATTGCATAACTTCTTGGAAAAATGTTCGACCCCATTGTATTTGGACAGAAAATTATGCTACGTTGATTCCTGTTTTTGTTTGATAGAGCGTTTTTTCTACTTTCAAAAGAGATATGTTTCAGACTTCTGATCGTACACTAGTAGAGAAATACGTTTGATTTTTCTAAAACTCCTAAAATACAGAATCTAAATTTTTACAAGTTTTGTTTTTGTTTCTTCGAAATAAATTAATATCTTGTCTCTGTTTAGAAAATTTGTTTGTGTCAACCGGTGTAAACTTCTATCAGTACAAATATCGTTTTTCAGAAGTTATTAAAACAGGATCTATTACAACACATCGAGCTTGTTCGTATCTATAATTGTCTGTACAAATCTTTTGGTTAGCACGTTCATCTTAAGTTTAATTAGATATTCAAAATTGTAAAACTTACTCTTGCACAACGTTTTGCAATGGATGCCATCAGTAGCTTAACAAACGGGATCTCTGAAAAAAATACTATTTTGATTTGCATATTTTTGTCGAAGAGGTTTTTCAGCAGCCATAAAACTTAGAAGTCATTTTAACTCAAAAGGACATAAATTTGCTGAAATACAAAAAAATGTTTTGTTGTTAAAATCATTTACAGTCTGAGTTTTCAGAAGTTTTAGAAAAATCGAATGCATTTTGACACTAGTGAATGAAAGACAGAAGGTTGCGAAACGTATCCCTCTAAAGTAGTAGCAATACTCTATTTGAGAAAAAATAATAAACTTACTATCACTTTTTGTCGAAATACAATAGAGTCTGATATTTGTTCAAGAACTTTTACAACAGCCGTTAATTTCAAGTTCATCAATAATCAAAGTGTGATGTCGAAGTTCGAAGATTAGATTTTTTCCAAAATCTTGTATTATAAAGGAACCTATGCAAAATAGATATAAAAAAATTCAGTATCTTGGTCAAATCTGATTATTCACCCAAATGTTTATAGGACTTTTATGAGAGCACTCTTATGTATCTATGGAGGAAAATGGATTTAAATCAGAAGGATCATCGGAGATCTCTGGTAAGTGTTTTGAAATTCCAGAAGTCTGTTATTTTGGAAGTAGCTTTGATGTAACTATGAGCATCGAATTCATCTATGAGTAGACTCTAAGTATCATATTTCTTAACTTGTTTTACTCTAATGAGGTTACCTGCGAAAATGAAATCTGTCTGGAAACCTAATGTATCGAGCAGATATTCTTCTCCTAATTGATTGAATTAATTTTTTGTACTGTAGTGCGCGGTTTAAGAACACAAGATATGAGAATTCGTGAAACAGCACCAGAGGAACCGAAAATAAAACTGTAAACAATCTATCGATAGTAATCAAGAAAAAACACAACAAGATCTATGACTATTATGTTTACGATTGCGTTCAGTTTCATTCGAATTTTAACTAGTTACCTGCCGTACATTTTGCCTTCGAAGTTGATCTTGAAAAAGTTCACAGAATACTTATCTTTTAAAGTCAACAAATGTAAGTAGTGTGGTTTTTTGAAAGTATTTGTATTGAACGAAGCTTCATAAATTAAAAATTTGATGTTCATTCAATCACTAGAATAGCTTCTTTTACTCATGTCAAATTTTTCTCTTTCATACATGAACTGATGCAATAACGCGAACGACATGATATTTCGAATCTACAATACGAAACATTGGTGCATCGCGAATTTTTCGAACATGATCTGATGTATTCAAGTACGTACGAGTCCTTGTTTAAAAAGAAATACACTAGCGAATCCAGTTTAGGAGTACATGTGTGGAAAACCTATGAGTTGTACAACGAACTTTGTGATTTCGAGGAGAATACTTTGAGTCTTAGGAAATACAAATATAACATTGAATAATATTTCAAACATGAAAAAGAGATTCGGACCATTTTTACAGATGAATATGGTACGGGTTTTGTATTGTTTGGTGAAGAATCATATGCATCATGTTAGCTGTCAGAAATAAATATCTCATTGTTAAAATGACATTGCTAGTATGTATTTAGATGTTTTTTCAAATTAAATTGGTTCATATGACGATAGAAAAAGTTGTTCATGTATACTGGGAAAAAAGTCGAACGACTAAAAAAAAGAATTCTAATGTCAGTAAGTCTTCGATGGTCAACAAGAGCAATTATATTCGGTATATTGACATTGATATTGACTATGGCTTAAGAATTTTCTATTAATTAAGTTCAGTACGTGACAATTATTTCATTAATGACGAATAGTAAACGTTGTTTTCTTTCTACTGATAATAACGATGGAGTTCTTGAGCCGACGACGAAGAAAACTGAGACAGATTTGTCTGAATTAGATAACTAAATATTCTGAAACGAAAAATTCTCTTGCTATTTTAATTTCTGCAGAGGATATTCATTCCAGAGAAAGCAAATTTGTTGCAGCACAAGTCTTATATTGACAGCGATTTGATCTAATATTTGCCTCGAGAAAACACTCTTTCAAACGTTTTAAGTCATTAAACTAAATAGTAAATTTAATTCTTTTTGAAACAAGAAAATATATTGTTTTCACATGCTGCGAAAATTATGGATGGATTGTGATTGTTCCATTCGAGTTCATTTTCTCTTTGAAGAATATCACATCGAATTAAAAAGCACGCTTCTCTCTGAATCATAAGCGTGTGCAAAACACTGACATTAGTCAGTTTGAATGCTTGTAATGTAGGTGGCATGATAAAATCGTACATGAATCGAAACGCAACGCCATATGAATGATCATAGCTTTACCTCAGAAACGATACTGTAACTATCCAGGATATAGTTTTATTGTTGGATTAAATTGATAAATTTATGACAATCATAATTCATCGTTGAATTTCTCAGAAAAGAAAAATACGATGTCAGTTATATAAAATGAGTTTTTGTGGTTTAATCCTTGAAATGGAATAGTTTATTTGAAAACTTGATGTTTTGCATCTGTTGAATCGGTACTTGGAATCTCATAACGTGTGGCAACTAAAGTCGAGTTTAAGTCCTCAAAACTTGTTAAGGTCTGTCTCAACCTGTTCACTGAAGGCCTGCAGTTGAGTCAATTTTTATAATCATTTATTACACTAATTTTTCCAGATAATTAGTGTAATATGATCATTGGCTAGTTTTCAAAATGTATGAACTGTAAATTCTGTTGCATTCTATTTGACGTACACATACGGAGCAAGTTATCGATTCATCGATGTTGAGCGGTGATAATCGAAACGAAGGATTCTGTCTAGCATCCTACCAAGAGAAATGTTGCAGCTATTACTCTTCTCTATGACATCTTTACTTATTGAAAACTTTTCTTCGACATAGTTCTACATTAATGAACAGTATTCTAATTGCATTTTATATTCAAATAATGACAAATATGAATCGATTCACTGAACTACCACGATCGTCTATTGTATTTCGAAATCCAGCCAGTGATCTTCATTGATGAGATTATTGACATCAATATCTCTGATAAAGAATATGAATATTTCGGAAATAATTTGATGAAAGCAAAACATGTTACACAAAAAGATGATGTAATAGATTAAAACTTTTCGAGATAACAATCGGTTGTTTTTGTTCATCAGCAAACGAAATGTTCATGAAACATTAAAGTGGAAAAATTTTTCCTTAGGCTGATGCGATAAACAGTTAAACGAGCGATGAAATGAAATGATTACTCAACACGAGTGTATCAAGATTCTTATGAATGTAATCGGAAGAAGAAACGACCAAACGCATATTATAGCATTTCAGGTCAAAAAATTAGACATTAAGTCTTGTAAGATCAGATGAAATCGTACAAAAAATCGTAGTCTCAAATATCTTACATCACTTCATACAGTAAGATCCTTGTAAGATCTTACTGTCGCATAAGATTTTCTATAATCTTATAATCAGATCTGACAGAAGAACAAGATCTGTCAAGAATTTTAGAGTAAGACTTGATGTCAGACTTCTGAGATCACGATTTTGTGTACGATTTTTCTTTTGATCTTACAAGATCAGATCCAGAATCTTGTCAGATCTTAGTATCTGATTGTTTGCCCTGGGATTTTATATGTCGTTCAGTAGGGGAAAGTAAAAACTCGAGGACTATAAAGCTCAAAATCTATGTAAACATGAAGTTTTATCTTTTCAAACAATCTGTACTAGTAGAAAAGACTTGCTCACAACTACTTCACATTAAACATCGAACATTTTCCAGGTTCAAACATATTTTTAAACCTAAAATTATTGTTGATCAAGTATACACAGTAAATATTTGTCAAGAAGCTATTCAATGAATTCTGTAGGTAAAATGTGAAACCATCTCAATAGCATATGAAACCTAATGGATTTCGTTGTATTGAATGAAAAGATTCGATTTGCACTTCGTGGGTTTTCGAAATAAGGATTTCGAGAGTGTAGTCGGACCCAGTACCATGCAAGATATGGTACATACTGACACAATAAAAATAATATTCAGTATTGAAAATTTTTTCGGAAATACTTCATCGATTCTAATACTATCTACAACGTGAAGGTTTAGTGGCTAGTGCCAAGTAGTGAACAAAGACTACCCATTAAATAGGTCCTCTCGTTTCTAAACATGAAATAGTTCGACAATGACAAAAATACTAGAAAATCACACATTCAGTTTTGGAGATATGAAAAGAATTATGACAGAGTATGGTAATTAACGAAACTCATGCTCAGATTTACTTGGATCATTGAAAAGAACTCAAATGTTCCGTTAAATTTAGTCCAAGTCTAATAGAATAGATTTAGATGCTGTTAAATTCTTCGGCAAAATACTTAACAAGTGAAAAACATACGATGTAGATAGAACAGGATGACATCCGTAAACATTTACATCTGATTACAAGAAATAGCTAACCGCTTCTTCCATGTAACATCAGCTCCAACTAAGCCGTAGATATTGAAATTAAGTTTTACTTACAAGTTTCCAGAGCTGGGAAAAATACTCGAAGTACTCGTACTCGTACTCGAGAAAGTCTGTACTTGTCCAGCTCTGCAAGTTTCTAATCGAAAATCTCAACAGATAATTGCAAAAGATAATCGTCTTTTTTGTTCTTGCAATTTCAATTCTACTCTAGATATTAAATCTAAGACAAGCATCTGTAGACAAGTATAGTACTTCTACTAGTTTTATTATCTTCACTATATGACCATCCAATTTAATGGAAATCAACAATAACGCTATTCAAGCTTAGTAATTGTAATTGAAATCTAGTCAATAAATCTCACTAAAGAATATCTAAAAAAAAAAGTAAAATATATTTTTAATGTGCTACTCGTTAATTTCCGTTTTCATATTAGGATGCTATTTATGGACTAGAAAGTAGATTAAGGTATGAATTTATGTTTCCAATATATGCTTCAGTGTTAGATAATTAACATAATTAAAAAGTAGTAGATATACAGTCACAGAGGGATGGCTCTCTTCATGAGGGCTTACTTGAAGTACTGATAAACTTAAATGCAGATGCATGAGAGACAGACGTCTTTGCTATAATCCAATGTAATAAAAAGTCTAGCATAGTTGTCATACGTAATTGAAGAAAAGATCATCTTCTTAAGATCTGTTGGAAATTTTTGAAATTTCCCTTCTAAGACATCTCTATCTATCCACAATTTTTCGTTTAGTCGACCTATCAAGTTACTCTTGGTCTGTTGATTTAGTTACGAACACTACATGATATCAGATCTGATGACATTGGTGTAATATGGATCTCTTTTTTCTTGAAGGATGATTGACACCATGTATTTGAATATCAAGTCCAACGTTGTCATGAAGGATTTGTAGGACTTAACGTCTCTGCAAATTCTTATTAATTTCATATTTCATTGGCACTAGACTTGACAGGACTTTCAACAAATTGGTTCGGATCAATTATCTCACTTTTACGCATGAACTTCCTTCAAAAAAATTAATGATCAATGGTGATTCTACTTCAATAAATTTACGCAGCATTCTTGAATAAACTTGTGCTCAAATAATCTACAAACAACACGATGTGGATGTTTTGACCCAAAGAAAAGAAAAACTTTATTTGACTTTCACATATGCTAATTTGTATAGCCTCATCGTTGAGTTGATGAAGCACTCAATTTCGTTTTACTTTTTCTCGTCGTTGGACAACCGTGGATAATACCTTCTACAATGATATAAAAGAGACAAGTCTCAACTTCAATACATGCGTTAGTTATAGTGGGAATCAATATTGATATATTACAGTGACAGTGCAATGTTTTCCATTTTAAAACTTAGAAATTGAATCACCAGATTACTGTTCATCCTTACTATCTTACTTTTCTTCACGAATCGATTTCGATGATTATGAAAAAGTCAAATATGAGGATTTATGTCAGATCATTATATTTTCGTAAATTCTTCATCTGTTCGCTTTGGATTTTCTCATAAAATAGCCTCAATTACCTCACTGAGTCGACTAAGTTCATTATCCAATTATTTATAAAATCTTCTTCGATTAGTCATTGGATCAAAGTCGAACGAGTGAAAAGGCTAAGCACAAAAATTTAAGCATTATATATTGAGCTATATTCAAACTTTCGATAAAAGAAATTACCAAAATTTCCAGCTTCCATCAACACGCTAAATACACAATAGCGAAAACGAAAAGTTTTTAGAGATATTGGAAAGTTCAGGAATTTCGGATATCACATAGGTTTTGGAAGCACCAAACAATTAAGAACGCACATGTTTGCCACTTCTGGAATTTTATTTTTTGGACGTCTGAAAGACGTGCAGTTTATTCTTTTATGTAACGAAGAACTCATTGATATTAGTCGATATATGAAACTTTCTACAACTAAATCAGAACTTCTAGTCACATATACGCATGATGAATTCGAATAATAGGAATAGAATAAATGCGAATGTGTCATCTAAAATACAGAGATGTGCTAAATTAAAATATCTAAAAAAGCAAACCAGTATGCAGCTGAACTACGTCGATAAAAAATATTTCACTCCCAAAAATGAACTTACCGTCAATCAAGATCAACCTATCGGTCTTCATTGAATGGCACGTTTTTACACGTAGACTGGCTCGAAAGGATGTTCGTATTTTCAAATTATTCTAATCATGTGATTGCCCAGATTCTGATCGACTGTAATTGTAGAAAATTGCCGAAAATAAAGGCACATCTATGTTCTATGACACTCAGATCCAATGCTATTGCAACTATCCAATAGATAGGAAGTTTGTCTTAATTCAACAAATTCTAAATAATTATAGCCGACTCTTTAAAAAAATAGAGTGAGCCTCTTTAGTTTGTGAATTCGATCGAACAATTATCATTATATTTTAATATATTACCTACAAATTACTATCAATATAGTTGAATTTTGAGAAATTTACTTTCATACACATCAACAAAAAGTACATAGTTAAGAGCAACCAATGCAATACACTAGAATCACTATTGATAAAAAAGAACAGGAAACATTAGTTCCATATATCATTTGTGAAATATTGTCTTTGATTTTAGTTATAAGATTATTTCTTGAGATTGTTCAAAGCGATGAACTGATCTTGGACAAAGAAAAGAAAGATTCATCAAAGTATAGAAACGAAAAACGTTTTAGTATAACGTTAAAATACAATTAAGATTAATATCCTTAAAAAAAAACAATTCTTTGTTCAGTGCGCAAATCAGTACATTTTTTATGTTTTTTACACGTTGCATTGTTTTTTGAACGAACATTTAAATAAAATATTATACTAATGGCTTTTTCGTGAAATCGAATGGTGTTATCTCGAAATGATTTTTGACGATCAACATCGTCGTAGCAAAAATTTGATTGCTTAGCTACCCTTGAGTCAAACCATTAGAATGTTGATCAGTTAGATATAATCTTTTCTTTGTATCGCTTAAAGAATATTTTTCATCGCAAAATAAAATTATATCTTTCTTGTGACTTTGTACAAAAAAAATTCTTAAGAAAAAATAAATTGTAATAACATTATTTAATAATTTAATTGCGTAAGTTATTTTCAATAGGAAGAGAGAAAAAAATTCTTGTTTTGATAAATAGTTCATATTGCAAAATATCGAAATATATCTTAAGGAAGAAAGGGGGAAAGAAAGAAAGAATTATTCTGATCAGAGTAAAAACTCTATTGGTAGAATAAAAAAAGTGACGACCCTTAAGAATGGTCGGTCGAGTCAGAGTTCGATAATAATTGTGGACATTACACACACGCACACACATACACAACGACGACGACGCAACATATTTTAGAGAACACAGGAAAGAAACATAGGTCAACAAACGGGCACATATATACCAAATTCAACAAACCTTCTTTTGACGTCAGAGAAAGAATCGGTCATAAACATTTCATAATTCTTCTTTTTCTTCTCTCTCTATCGGTCGAGCTCAATAAAAAGAAAGAAAGAAAAAAGCGGCGACCGATGGTCGTTATATCGGCCATCGCAACGGGTACAATTGTTGCAGCTAAGGGAACACCAACTGCTTTTTCTCTTTTTTCTTTTTTTCTCTCTCTTTCTTGTCGAGGGCAGTGAACGATGCTCGTCCAACAACAACATTACGAAAATAATACGTAACTGCGTCGTTGAACGTAGTTAGTGTGAATGATGCATCCGCATTATGGATTTGTAGGTTCAACATATGTTGCAAATAATGTTGGAATAAAACAAGTTCAACAAATCTATGGAAATTCGATTCATCATCAACAAGTCCCTTTTTATTCGCAACATTCAAATTATTCGTCAATTCATTCACATCAACAAAGAAATCAACATTATTCATATCAACAACAACAACAGCAACAGCAACAGCAACAGCAACAGCAGCAACAACAACAGCAATTAAGTAATGTCGATTGTGAGTATTTATACATCTATCCTTAAAGGATAGGTATTGAAACCTTTTTTATTCGTCCTCCAACTGCAAAACATAGTATATTAACGACAAAATAGATTTTCTTTCTCATTCTTTGTTAATTTGCACTTTGCACCCGACATAAAACAGAAAAACAAGACAGCGAGTTATTTGCCATCTAATATTTTTATTTCAAACGAGTTAAAGGGAGAAAAACACTGAAAATATGTTGAACAGCTCGACAGCTTTTCCAACATCGACATTAAAATGTTTATTAGAAAATACCGAACTGGCCGATCTTTTATTTAAGAACTTCCCTATTTTTGAAGACGATGATCCTCGTATGACTATATTTTGTTTTTTTGTTTTCTAAAAATATCATGTTTTTTTCTTTCTTCGACATTTAGTAAAATCAGACAAACAACTATTATCAAATGATTTAGCTTCAAAAGTAGCTTGGAATTCTTCAGCATTTCTTGGTCCAAATTTATGGGATAAAGATCAATTATACAGTGCAAATAATGGAACGACAACGGCAGCAACAACAACAACAACCAATGCCACATTGCATAATGAAAAAAATCTTAATTCAACAAATGGATCAAATTTTAAAGTTGAAAATATTGATATCGATGAATTACTCTGTGAAAATAATTTAAACTTAAATGATATTGAATCATTTTCAAATCATTTTGAACATGTTGAACAAACAACATCGAGTTCACCAAATCAAAATCAAGATCCACTTATACTTCATTCACCTATGCAGGCTGCCCCTGCCAAATCACCTTTGGATGATTCAATTAGTTAGTTTCTTGCTGCGTATTTTCTTATCCCATTTTTACTTATTTTAAATATATAGGTCATCAATCATCGAGCTCATCACGAAAATATTCACAGGATGATAATGTATCGAAAAACTCCAATACAAAACAATATAAGAAGTCAAGAAAATTGCAACACCAATCGAAGGTTCCTTACTCCACAGTTTGTCCTTTTATCTTTCCTAATGTTTTTCCTTTTGTTTTTTTTTATAGCAATTCGTGCCAGATGAACTAAAAGATGAAAAATACTGGGCAAGACGAAGAAAAAACAATTTAGCTGCAAAACGATCACGTGATGCTCGACGAATGAAAGAAAATCAAATTGCATTAAGAGCAGACTTTTTAGAAAGAGAAAGTGAACAATTAAAAAAACAAGTTGAAGATTTAAAAAGAGAAAATCAAAAGCTCAAAATGAAATTGCTTCAATATGAATCTTCAATTAAACAGTGACATTTTTTTTCTTTTTTTTTCTTTTCTTTTCTTTTCTTTATTTGTATATCTTGTATTAAACATCATTTTATTTACAAAAAAAAAGAATCTAGTAGAGACGAATGTCATTTCAATCGATTTGACCATTTCCAGCATACATTAATGTTTGAATTGATCTAGAATATAATTCTATACGACATTGAAATCTTCGATTTTATTACCGATCATCATTTGAAACAAAACCATTTAATAAGCCTTCATGACTGTTTAAACGATCACCATATAAGGATGAACCCATTCCATACTACAAAAGAAATTGAATTGTTTGTTATTTTTCAAAGCATATCAAAAATGTTTCAAAGCGCAACAATTTTCAGTTCAGATTCAATCAATATAAACCTAACTATATAGCCTTACATTTCAGTAAGTTTTATTTCTTCAATGAAGAAAGAAATTTGTCAAATTTATTTTATAAACTTTCTAATCATGGCATTTTTATAAAAAGCAATTCTCTCGCATATAGTGTCATGCCGGTGAAATAGTATTCAACAATTCCGTTTCTTAACAATATACTAGGATGTACTGATCAGTGTATTCTTGCATCTTGAATGAAAGAAAGTAGTTTTTACTATCCCTCCATGCAAAAGCTTAAGTAGTCGATACGTTCGATTTTAAATTGACTGCATTGATTATTTTTCGACTGAAAGCTTATATCCATTGAGTGTATTTAACATTCATCAATAAATTGAGTTAATTGAATTGTATTAACGTAGTAGGCAGATCCTCATGTGAAACACAGTTGTTATTTGAGCATACCTCATAATGAATCTAAATGATTCTTTTAGTGAGAGAGTTTATGTAATTCCTTTGCTTCTTATTGGTACTAAGTAATTATAGAAAAAAACATTTGCTTGCTAGCAGCTCATTATCAAACTCGGCTTTTCTCTCGGGATCTATCAAGCTTTTAGCCTAGTTGTCATTATTATGTCAAAAAGGATGCTGTTAATCAACATGAGATTGTTTTCAAAAATTTGGCATACACAACTTTTTCATGCTTGACATTTGAATTGTTCTTGTTAGATCATCGATAGACAATCATATTGAACAACTCTATTACAGAAAAGGATATTTTTCTTCCGCCATCTTCAAATTCTATATTATGTTGATGCGCTCCCTGATTTTTGAAGGAGATTTATACAGCATATTTTTCTCGAGCATGAACGACTAGACGGATTTCATAATTAACTATTAGAAATAATCCTATACAAAAGAAAAGAGAATAATTTTTCTAAATTCTACTTTTTATCGAAAAGTGCAACGATGAAACTGTTAAAAATAAATATCTCAGCTATGGATTCTATTTTTCTTAAACTTTGATCGTTTGAATAATCAATTTTTGTATACGGATGAAGCATTTAAGAAAAATAAAATAATTCGGCGTACATGTACACTTTCTTAAATGAAATGTTTCTTTGAAATCTTTTCTTCCTTAGCAAAGAATCAATATATCATTGATTTTCAAGAAAGCCGCTATAGTTTTTCTAAGGACAACATTTTCAAATAAAACTGGCATCGATTAACAATACTATTGTTTACATTTTCATGAGTACTGAGACTAAAACTTTAAAAGATCGATTGAATATATCCTATTTGTATTGAGATACGGTGAAAAAACACAAATAAAACTTTTGAGAGCAATTGCTCTCATATAAAATACGACAGCGAGAAGAGTTTGTATAAGAATGCCATTAGAAAGAACTTTTTCATTAAATTTTACGTTGAAAAACAGACTCCGAATACATATATTTGATCGATACTAATTAGCAGAAAATCGTTTTTTTCAACTCAAATAAGATACTTGTGTTCGATGATCGATGCTGATTCGTTCTCGTTTTATATTTGATCGATTACTTGAATTCGAATTTAATGACGGTGGATGAGGTGGTGCAACTCTTTTAAAAAGGAGAAGAAAAGAACAGAAAAATAATGATGATAGCAAAGAAACAAATCAAACAAGCAAACCTAGGTGGCGGTTGTTCTTCATCTTCATCTGATGATAATGTTATGACTGAAACTGGACGTTGACGATGATTACTTTGATTTAAATTGAATTGAAATGTTTGTTGAGGAAGATAGTTATTTGTTTGAAAATCATTTGTTGTTAAGCGACGATTAAACAGACCAACAAATGACGGAGGAATCAATAACTGACTCCATGTTGGATTCTAAAGAATGAAAATTTCGTTTCAAATATAAACTTTAATATATTCATATGCTTTTATTTTTCTTACATTGATTAAAAATGGTCGATCAGTTGGAGCAACAGGAACAAATAATGGCGTACCAACTAAAATAAGTGATTGAATGAGATTCAAAAAGAAAGAAAGAAATAGATCTAAAATTAACCTTGATATGGTGGAATAAAATAGGCTGCTGGTGAAAGAGGATAAGATACTAGAATTTCATTTGCTGGCTGACGAATCTTGAAAAACAAAAACAATTGATTAGTCAATGCACGATTAGATGCAAACACAAAATACTTGAGTTGGAAAATGATTAAAAGTAAAATTATTTGGTTTTTTACAAACTTCCATCATTTGAACACTTTGTCTAACGCTAAAAATGCATTGCAAAGAAAACAGTTACTTTTTTTTACAAAAAATAACGAAGATTCAAGTTTGAATACTTAGTACAATTGGTATAATCTACAAGATGATCCATAGTAATAAATGGATGATTAAGTGCTTGATTGGGTGTTATTCTTAATGTTTGATCGAGATGAATCATTTTCTTTAAAAGATCAACAAAAAAAAGTCGATCTAATTTTTCTGCTTGTAATTGATTCGTAGGTAAGTCTTGTTTTAAATGAATATGTTGAATATCGTCGATATTTTTAAAAATAAACTTTCTTGCTTCTTTTGATTTTATTCCAGTTTCTCGTTCATATTGCTCCGGTGTTTTTAATTTCCATTGATAATTCACAAAGTGGAAAAATCGTGAAGTTTTTTGTCCTTGTTCAAGAATGTTTTGATTTGGCAAGCCTTGTGTTTGTGATATATATCGTATTTGATCGTATTCCGATGAGCCCGGATAGAGAGGCCAACCAAGAAATAATTCTGCCATGACACAACCCAGTGACCACATATCGATAGCTTCATTGAATGGTAAGCCGAGTAGAATTTCTATAGCTCTATAATAACGAGATTGAAGGTACGTTGATTGAATGGCTTTCTCGACAGGCGATGCACTACCGAAATCAATCAGTTTAACTTTAAATGGTTGTCGACGTGGATCTAACAACATTATATTTTCTGGCTTAGTATCAGCATGAATAAGACCTAATTCTTTTAATTTTGATAGAGCAACACAAACTTGTTGAATGATTGGTCGAATTGATTTCAATGGAAGTGGAGCAAATTTCTGTTGTTTTAAATAATCATAAAGATTCTGTTCGAGCATTTCAAAAACGAGACATGTGTGATTTTTATGTGTAAATACTTCATATGCACGAACGAGATTGTATTGATCAGCATTTTCCTGACCAAGACGTGATAATATCGATACTTCAATTTGTCCTTGACGTGCATATGATGGATGATTTTTTAATATTTTAATAGCAACAACTTCATTTGTACCTTTTTTCCAACATTTAACAACTTGACCAAATGTTCCTCTTCCTAAATATTCTAAAACTTCATAGGAATTTGTCATCGAATAAAGAACTTCATTTTGTACTAATTGATAATCTCCATCGTTTGAACAATTGTTTGTTTTAACATTGATTGTTTCACAATGTTTGCGTTTTTTATTATTTGAATTTGGGATCGATATTGAATTCGAATTCGAAGGCGTTTGATCATCGAGTACAAGATGATGATGTATATGATGATGATGAACATGAGTATGGGTCGATGATGAATTTTCTCTTTTCATTGAATTATCTATACGCGTTTTCTTATTCTGTGAATAAGCAGTTGAATTTGAATCTGGTTGATCACATAACCAACTTCCACTAAACATATTTCAATCAAAATAAATAAATAATGCGATGAATCCCATGTCTACTGGTGCGCCATTGGTGCGATTTACATCACACTTTGTACACACATCGTACGTACTTGTGATGTACGATGTATACGTGATGCGTACGTTTTTGTTATTGGTTCGTTATCATGAACCAGTAATAAACACAGAAGTTTATTTTTACAATGTAAGTGGGTGGTATTTTTTTCATTCTATGACAAAGATTGTAGCGTAGTAGTTATAACTGAAAAAAAAACATCTTGATTTATGGAAAAGCCTTACTGAGAGTAGGTCTAGAAGAAAAATAGATTTCATCAATTGAAATTTAAAAAAAATAATATCCTAAATCAAATAAAATTATGAGTATGTAGTTAGATGTCGTTACAATCAGAAGTAATTTAGCACTGTTTCGAAAAGAATCACATTCGACAGGCAAACATGGGTTAAGATAATCTACATTCACACATTACATACACTATAGTGTATGTAGCTTATTGTGTGTGATTTCAATCAATGGAACAGCATTTCATGTTTTACTGTCTTTTGTTCAACAAAAATTTGGCATGAATCAGATGACTGTAGTATAGAAACAGTATGTTGGTTTGTCAAAGACGAAATACAAATATTCTTTAAATCGGATTGTAACATATAACTTAGATTCTTGTTGAATTACAACTAGAAAAATATCAGTTTCAGTGGAATTAAAAGAAAATTACAGTATCATAAAAGAAATTCAATCGAGACTAATTCAAGATATTATTGAAAATTCAACATAAGTTACGATATTTTTTCAAATGAATGCAACCTCATTGTTCATAATCCCTTTAAATTAAAATAAAGTTTTCTTTAACCTAGAGAGAAACTAATATTTTTCCAGAAAAATTCTCATGTTATTATTAAACTAGGTAGCATCGTTGAAACATGCAAGTTTATTCAAAATCTTTGATCTCGTATAGACTAAGATGAAAAAGACTGAATCATTAGAACACTTATAAGTCCCACTATGGGCTATTAATCATGCTAGAAATCTATGACTAATTTTCAAACAAATGTTTCGACAAATAAATAAAATATCGAGAGGCTTTTCTTGTTTTCCCCTCATCCTAATGATCCATTCGCTTAATTACAGTTTTTAGAATATTCCACGTTTTCACTTGCAATCGTCTTTTCAGATGAGTTCGTTCTTATTTCAATTTACACAGGTGTTATCAAAAAACGATACAGTTAAATTGATGGTGATGAAAATATTCTATCTTTCTAAATAAAAAAATAATTGCTCTGAATGAAAGTATCGGATAATAAGGAACTACATAGAGGTTATTCATCTGTAAAACTCATCTGATTTAAAGCAGATATCTCAGACTTGAATAAATTCTCAATTACATACTTGGAATCTCTTGTTAATTCAACTTTTGATGATAAAAATAAAGATAAATTTCTTCTTTATTTCAATACGATTATAAAGAAAAATTATTGTCAAATTTATTTGCCATTTCATCTTGTTCGATTGATTTCAATCATAACTTAATATGTTTTATACAGCATCGAAAGGACAACAAATGAAAATCCGTGTCCTTCTATGTTCACCAATCCTGATGATTAAAATCATTGGTTGAAAAAAGTTAGAAAAGAATCGCGCTTCTTTGTGGAACTGAATTTCAACATTGAAGACAAAGAAGTAGTAAAATCATTTCATTAATTTACTTAGTATAGATGGATGATGAATTTGTAGTAAAAAACGTAGTTGTTCGTTGACTAATTTCTGAAGAGAAATCAATTTGTCAACAGACATCACATTTCCTTTAAAAATTTCGTGTGAAAATAAAAAGCAACATGCAACGGGGTTACAAACCGAAAAAACGATTGTTAAGCTATTTTTTGTCAATTCAATCCACATTCCTATTGAATATAGCCGTGGTGAAGGTACACCAACTTTACTATTACATACAAAGTTAAATCTGTATGATTTGGGTGCGAGAGGAATTCCGACAACCCACATATTTCAATACAAATTCATTTCATTCTGATTGTTGTTTGAAGAAAACATGTCAGAACTAGCCCGCCGGCACGATGAAAAATTGTTTATTCTTTCCAAGGGCTGTTTAAGTGTCATTGACCGAATAAGAATCAGCTGCTTTTTTTATTGGTGTACATGTTCATCTAAACAAAGAATCACAGCAGTAATATTAAGAAAAAGAAATGAAATAGCCCTGTACGAAAATGGTTCGGAAAACGCAAGTGGCATATCACACCATAGAAAATCCGGATTTCTTTGGATATGAACACGATTATTTCAGTATAATCAATATCCAATACTTCAATATCAGTTTGATGGCTAGTTATATTGATGTTTTCATCATCTTTGCTTTTCTGAACAACGATCAATAGATGAAGAATAAACTTGACCATCATACAAAATATAAATACCAGTAAAAGGGTTGCGATACTTATTTTTGAATGCTTGTCTTATCAACAAATTGAGCTCTACTTTGTCTACTGTAAGTAATTTTTGTAAGCGACTTTTTCTCAAAACACTGCTACCATAGAAAGTTTAATATAATGACTCACTACGCTTCTATGTTGAATCAACTTCTTCTCAATACGAGTATTATGGCGAGAATCATTGAAGCATTATCTTTTTATCAAGATAATTGTCCTCGATATCAACACATATGTATATGAAATCATGCCGTACTCATGTTTTCTTTCTTTCTTTGGTTTCTTATCGAATATTAAAAGTAATAGCTGACGTCACTGAAATGACTGAATCATTTGACAAATTTTGTTCAACAGGAAATTTTTAATAAATCAGTAATCACACAGATAAAGAATAAGAAACTCATGATTTGTCGCTGATGGAAAGCAGAATCCAAAACAAAAAAATCAAATTTTTTATATCGACTCCTTCGAAACTTTATATCTCATGCAAACACTGTAAAAATTACATTCTTCGAAATAGAGAAAAACACTTTTCAAGATGTGCAAATTATTCCGAAGTGATGTTGTCAAGTCCACAGCAAATATTTTTCAAAAATCGATTTCCTACCAAGAAATTTAGCTTGTCTTCATCTTTCTGTGAATGATCTAGTTCGTTCGTTAAGAACGTTCTGGTATCCATTTATAATCTCATCGACAATCTCGAACGTACACGTCCTGTTTATATACCGTCGGCTGCGACAATCGAACCAAATCATGCCTGCATCAATATCATCTCCTTCTGGGACGAGCAAAGATACGGTATCGAATGGGAAACTCAGTTTTAACAAGGAATTTTGAAATGCAATTGTAAAGGGGGTTGCAAAACGAATCGATGCAAATGCAAACAAGCTAAAATGTTATGTAACTCTCGCTGTCATCATTCAGCAGTATGTGGAAATAAATAAATTTTGTGTCCAACTGTATCTATCTGTTTTGCTTAAAACAACTTCGGCACGACATATACATGTATACGATGCGTGTATTTACAACAAACATCTGATATCTAAATTGACGCATTTGACTAAATATTCTGTATCCTGTGCGAGTTGAGTTTTCAATTATGAAAAACCGTTCGCCTTCTTTTCAATACAAATATAAAAAAGATTTATTCAGAAATGAACTTCTCCGGGTATCCTATCTATTCAAGTGATGTGTATCGTTGGTTCCAATGGTTGAAAAACTTTTGAAAAGATAGAAAAAGACTTGCACGTACATCTTTTCTTTGATTATGCTCGTTTTTGTTAATGCCCTTGGGCCCTTTTAATACATCTTCCATCAGCAGAACAGTGTTTTAGAAAAATAGAAGAATATACGGATAAAGGAATAGAGTCTGTGCTCTAATGAAAAAGTGAAAAAGAAAAGAAGATAACACAACAAGAAAAATAACAGTTCTACACAAGAAAAACGGAGATAGAATGAACGAAGTGCAGACAAGATGTAAATATAATGTCACGAAAATAACTCGGATCATCGAGGAACCTACCGGAACTATGGCAAGTTCAATCCGGATTCAACTGGAAAACACGATACAGCGATAATGAAGCAATGGAAAACAGTCGGAATCGGCAGTCCTCCGTTCAGATTTTTGAAGATTATTTATGCTTGAAAAATCAGGCCTTTCCTAGAAAAAAATACCCGCAAATATAAAATGCTCATCTTTATGTTTCCCAGGTACTGAAATCGGTATTTTCCTAAAAAAGACTTTTAAAGACCTTCAAAGACCTTTTCATTCTAAATCCTTCATTTTAGGGATTTTTTCAGATTTTTTAGTGGAATCGATAGAAAATCAAACTCTAAGAATTTCCATCAGAGAAAATCTTAATTTTGATGATTTTCATATACTGGAAATATTATTTTAAGAAAAAAGAACTAAAATTTCTTTTTTCTAAATCCATCAGTTTTAGGACTCTTTGGATCAAATGAATACCTTGTGAAACTTATGGATTTGCGGCAAATTTTCAGGTGTTTTAGCAAGAAGGTTATTCTTTTCTGAGTATTCTTGTGTGCATTTCAAATGTCTGTGGGAAAAATTAAGTGCCCGAAACTAATTTAAACACCTTTATAGGTTTACTAACTTAATTGAAGATTCAAATGCCTCCCAAAACGGTTGGGTTAACTATAGGGTTCTCGGTCTGCAAAAGTCAGAAAATCTGATTTTAAGGTCTTCCGACCTAAACTTGCCATTATGTGACAAAAATAAATGTTGGCAAAACAATTTGAAATTTTTTATTAAAAATATTTTTTTTCTCCGTGTATCTTCTGGTGTGGTCCAAAAGTTTTGAAAAAAAACCAAAAGTCGGCTGTGAAGTACTGAAAGCTTTGGTCATTAGGTTGAAGCATGTAAAGATGTTCGGGAAATGGTTCGATGGGATTTCGTGAACTGAGTGAAAACTGTCGGCTCTGGTTCGTATGCAGTCCGGACAAGGAAACGGACTTTTCTGACATCGTAACCTGTGTGGGAAACAGGGACCGTATCCATGGATACGTTCCGGTGCCGGAATCGATTTCGGAAACCCTCTTCTGTAAACCATGGGAGTAACACTGGATCCGGCAGGTTCCCGCCGTACGTCTTGGACCTGAGTCTCTAAAAAGATCGTTTTTTGAATACGAAAAACTATTTAACCTATAAATATTGTTGTTACGACAAAGTTACAGCATCATCATCAACTTAATCAGATTTTTTCGTTCTCTGTGAGCTCGATACATGATATGTAAATGATTCAGAACGAATTAAATAGATCGTTCACAGATAGGTAGAAAGAAGCAAAAATTTTTGGTAGAAAATCCATTTTCGAAAAATATTTGCTTTGGACTTGACTGCATCCTTCGAAAGGAAAAACTTTCCAAGAGGTTAATATCAGAGATGGTACCAGTACTGGTCTATCGGCTGGTCACCAACAGAAGCAGTCAACTGCTGGTAGACTTATCGTTCACCAACTGTATCTTATTGACTCTCGTGTTTTTATTAAATATACTTATTCAAAAATTCGACTGGTCTCAATGGTACGAAGCCGTTAATTCTTTATTTGATCATTTCTGTTACTCCTTTTCTTTGTCGACTCGTTATATTGAATGAAATAAAAATTCCTGATCGGTTTCATCTATGGTTGATATACTTGTTCCATGGATAAAATTTGCGAAAAGTTGCTTCATATAGTTATTTTTCATATGCATGTTTGTTTCCGTAAATTGTTTTAAAGAAAATAAATTAGAACAACATCATCCTTATCAGTCTAATAAGGCTTCATTTCCTATTTTTATGTCACCTATTGGCATAATAGTTGATAAAATCTATTTTGAAGATTTTTATCAATTAAAACTCTCTAAAAAAACATTTCACAGAAAACCAACTAAATAATGTTTCCGGGGGTTCGAAAAGCCATTTTTTACCATCAGAAACTCTCAAAAGGTTTCCAATAGTAGCAAAAGTGGAAACCAAAAATAGTTTCCGAAGTTCTGAAACGCTTCGAAGGTTATTCGAGGCTCGGAAACTATTTTCGGTTTCCACTTTTGCTACTATTGGAAACCTTTAGAGTGTTTCTGATGGTAAAAAATGGCTTTCCGAACCCTCGGAAACATTTTTTAGTTGGTTTTCTGGGAAATGTTGTGTTTAGAGAGAACAATATGATAGAAAATATAATTTTACATGCAATTTTTTTATTTTGATAAACTATATTGATTTCAGTGTTGTACCATTTTACAGATTATATTTATACAAATAAACTTCATGTCAAGTGGAAACATACGGCATGTATATGGCTGCTTATGATAAATCATGGTGTAGAAATTCCGGTCTACGGTGAATTTATAGTAAGTTAAAGTATTCCGTACTCGTCCTCCTAGGATGGCGAGGAATCTCTTCTTAGTATACTGTACTTCTTTCAATAACCTTATTCGTAAAAAAGTATGATCAAACAGTTAAAAATGTATCTAATCGACGAATATGACTTATATCTATTCTCTGATGTGTACAAACAAAGAAATTGACATGTATGTTCTTGTTTCGAGTGACCTACATTTTACTTGAGAGAGGCTCTGAATCATTTAATTGCAATGAGGAAAATGTGTATGTTTTGAATCCATATGTTCTTTACCATTCAGTTCTAGATCTGTTCATCGTCGTTTGTCAATCCTTTAAAACATTTATTTGAATTTTGTTGGTGAAAATACATCGTGAACATCGGATGATCTTATAGAATCATGATGGACGCAATGCTCAGCGGTATGAGAAATATTATCTAATAAATCTTTTGAATCACTCAACGGGTCTAATAGTTTTTTTGAAAGTTCAAGATTTACATTGTAAACAATATAAGATGACATACGGTCAAAAACGATGTGAATGATGTAAGCCAATGTGCTCCTCTCCATCATTATTCGCAGGAACTACTTTCGTTTTCTGGTATGACGAATTAAGACGCTTTTGTCTTCGATCTGGGTAGAACAAAATGTATGTTTACCGACACATGTTTCTAAAACATATGATACACATGATATCGATCCATTCTTATCATTAAATCATGAAGAACAATGTTCAAATTAATCCTATTCTCGAAACTTATAGTAATGACGAAGAGATTCATATAGAAGTTGTATCAATAGCGAATTTCGTTAGAAGAGCGAATCTCAATTGTCATATAAAAATCGTTTATTCCAATGTATCAAAAGATTCGATTTGGCGAAGTCATACCAGCAACCGAATGTGATTTATCAAGTGTTCTGGGTGTTGAATTCGGCTTTCGCAGCTTCACTTTTGGCTCTTCTAGTTTATCGAATTTGATGAAAATCTTGAGCGTGTGCCGACATAATCCACTAGTTAAACGAACTAATTGAAAATTGATTACATTGTCTCTGACGAATGAAATAGAACATGTTATTCCAAGAAACATTGATTGAATCGGCTTCTATCAACAAGAAACCTGTCAAATAGTAGCCGATATTCTTAGATGTTAGTAATCGTCTCTTTATCAGGATTAATGAATATGATAGTTTCAACTGCACCTGAGGTTGGAATATACTAAGCATGATTATATCTCGGTGGAAGAAGCTACAATTATATATCTGAACATCAACCTTACATTGATATTAGCATATGTTTTACGTTATAGTTTCACCTAGCTTTGAGTAGATTGGGAAATCACTGATCTGTCCAGATTGACATGTACTCGCACCATAGAAGATGGATCGTTCTTTTGATGAACTCTGTTTAGTAATTATAAGTGAAATCAGTTTTAGAATTAATTTTTAATGCTATAGCTATATAAGAGAAAAAAGGAGAAAATTCGATAAATTTATTAACTAACGATTGTAAAGCAATATTGTAAAATAGCCCAAGTTCTATATGGCCGGTACGTTTATTATTATTTTAAATATTTAGTTCTGGAAGTCTCCGATACTCTCGATTCTCGGTAATATCATCCAAATTCTTTCTCCTGTTCGTGAATGTCAAGACAATGTAATGTTGTATGCTCTATGGCACCCGCTAGTTTTTCCTAATGGTAATGAGTTAATTAATTATTGGTGTTATCAATCAAGTAATTAGTCTTCGAAATGCTGTTCATTATGTTGATTTTGGACCTCAAGATAAGCTGATTCTCTTAACCAAGGTTATTTTTATTCGACAAACGATACACGAACAATGAACCTAAATGAAAAACGCAAGATCCCTGGAAACAAGATTCAGCACTATAACTAAGTGTTCTTAAAATAAAGAAGAGCTAGAATATAACTGAATATGTTTCAAATTTTCAGGCATATAATTGTAGAGCATTGAAAAATCAACTAAGAAAAAGAAATGGACTTCGCAAATAAAGGTTGCATTTTCTCACTTCTGAATTTGCTATTTAATTTCTCTCGTTAATTGAAATTTGTTCTAACTTAAAATGCCAAGAATCTATTTCTGAATCTAATAAGTTTTTGTTAATATCAATTGATCATTCTTATGGTCTTGGAAATACATTTTGCAGCAAAATCTTAATAGGGTCTTTTGATGCGCATGACGAGATAACTATGTTTTTCACGATTTTTCGATGGTGGAATCCAAAGCACTGAAAATCTCAGAGATGTTGATCACTACCCTAATGAATGTACTGAATCAAGGGTACCTGAAAAAGTACCCTGGTACTAGTATGTCACAGGTACTTTTGGGTACTTAAGTACCTTATAGTACTTTTAGGTACGTATAAGGTACTCGGGTGGGTACCCTGCTGCATAGCGTCTAGTAAGTGGGTACTTGAAGTTACTGATCAAATACTCTGCTGGGTACTATTGCGCAGTAAGTTTAGGTACCCTGCTGCCAAAGCTGCAGTATGTTGATGATCGAACCTAACCTTCGACTTTTTTCATTTTTGCTTCTGTCAAAGCAAATTATAATTTTTTTTCGTTTTTATTTAATTTAATTTTTTCAATTCTGAAAATTCAAGCGGGTCAAATTTCTCGATCTGATCGAGCTTGAGTTGATCAGATCTCCACCAGACCATATCAAGGTAGTCCTCTCTCGATTTATGATCGAGATCGGCATTTTTCGACTATAATAAATAGTCAAGAAATAATCTAGAAAAGATTAGTATGAAAATATATTAGTTTTTTATGTTTTGTCTAGTTGTTTATATGGAGCTGTGTGTGCGAAAGAAAACGGTGAATGAACAGTCACTATACAGAACGCGCCAAATCAAGGATACCCTGTAGAGTTTTCCAAAGTAAAGTTACAGGTGCAGGTACTCATACAAGTACCTGTTCAGTAAACATACTGATGTGGGTACCCAATGCAGTAACAAGATCAGTATAATCACTGAAAGTTTTCGAAGTACCCGTATCGGGTACCTTGCTGAGGCTTTCGCAGTACATGGGTACCCTGAACTCAGTACTTCCCCTAGGGTATAGTGTTACTCTTTTTTTTAAATATTTTGATTGTAGCTTCATTATTTATTGATCAAGAGTGAGAAACTGTATTAGAAAGATTATTAGCTAAGATTTCTTTACAATGTCTGATAGGCGAAGAACGTCCGAATATCGATTATTTTTCGAGGTTGTTTATCTGTGAAAGTTATGCATATTGAGTGGCTATAATCTTTTCTAAACTTCAAAGACTTCTTCATTACAGTGCTATACTATGGATTTCTTTTATGTTGGTTGATCTTGCTTTTTTATATGAAATAAAATGCTGATATTATTTGTCATGGAAGCAACATCCTCTTGAAACATTTTGTCTCGTGCCAGGTATCTATATATATTCAAGTCAGATATGAATGATTTATTGTATGCACTTCAGTGAATTAAAAGTACGAAAGCTCTTTTTCTTAAATATGGGGTCTTTTTTAAGTACTTGACATCCTATATAATAAACAAGCGTGCACAATTTGAATATTGATGTGTACTTTAAAAAGAGTATTCCTTGTAATTTTTTGAGCGTCGATCAAAATTGATATAATAATAGATAGATAATTAGCTCTCTTGAACGATAAGCCTTCATTGATCTTTAAAATAATTGGATTGTTTTCTTGAAATTTGATTTTATAGGCTTTGGAAAATTCGAAGTTCATGCTCAATTAGTTTATGTCGATTTGCCAGCTAGAGCGAAAATTACTAGACTTAACAGTCATTAAGGCTATTATGCTTAGGGAAACTGTTTCATTGAAGGAACTTGATGTTTGCATCCTCAGCATACAATACATTCATGGCCTGATTATTTTTGAATTCAATCTATAGTATTCGAACTTAAGAAAGCGTCAATCTTGTGTGGGATAGCTATACAAACTAAGCTTTCAGGAAACGAATCTTCAATTGATTTGGGATTCGCCACCAAATCTTTCATATTTCGATTTGGGTTTGGATTTGGTTTCTGAATTTGGCTATGGCCCTGAGTTATAGCTCATTAATGTTATTAGGGCTATGAATGTTGGGTTGATAATTCTTTTATTCTGTATAATAGAAATGTACGAACGCACATGCACACAACCACTATACTACATCAGACCACATAATCGAGAAAGAACGTGCGTATATATATTATCACACACATCCAGGGTCTCAACAAAAAAAAACGAACGCGAAAGAAGAGAAGATGATACCACCGACGAGAGAAAGAATCATATCTAGGGAAAAGAAACGAAAGGAAAACATAGTGTGAGCATACCCGTAACAAATGTGAATTTTGCTTAGATTCTGATCGCAGGACTGCTTGTGCTGTCTGGGTTAGTTTATAGTTAGAATTAAATATATAGCTGGGATTCGTATTTTATTTTGGACTTAGAAATTGCTTCCAATCCACAATGACTCATACATGGTAAGTCTTTAATGACATCTTTCGATTTTATTGCAAGTGTTTCTAAGTGTTTCCAATTGTAGCGAAGTTTATGGTACCGGAATAATAAATTAGCGTACAGGCCCAATGAAAAATTTGGGTGCTTTTAATCGAACGATTGTGCAAGAAAATCAAAATTAAAATCGATTGCTAATTTTGGTTATAATAGATCATAACTTGAACATAGCTTTTCACTCTAAAGAAATCGGTTTACTACTATAAACCCCCAAAAAAGTCCCGGAGATTTCTAAAAGCATCCTCTGACCTTCCAAAGCTTGAAAAACGAGTCTTTAACGCTACGAAATCTAGAAAGGTTCTCACCGTGTATCCACGATAAGAACCATCTCCTACAAAACCTTTTTTAAGTTTCGTGCAGTAGAAAAATGTTTCGTTGGAAAATACGGAACCTTTACACTTTCGTCTTAAACCCTAACCATTTCCTACTGAAACATAACGATTTTCGAAGAATCCATTAGGGTTTAAGACGAAAGCGTAATGGTTACGTATTTTCCAACAAAACCTTTTTCTAGTGCACTAAACTTAAAAAAGGTTTTGTAGGAGATGGTTCTTGCCGTGGATACACGGTGAGAACTTTTTTAGGTTTCGTAGCGTTAAAGGCTCGTTTTTCAAGCTTTGGAAGATCAGAGATCAGAGGATGCTTTTAGAAATCTCCGGGACGTTTTTGGGGGTTTAGTAGCAAACCGTTTTCTTTCGAGTGCTGTATTGTTACTTATCCAGTGTGAAATTTTCTGATTAAAATTGATTATTTTTCAGCAAAATCGATATTAACAATCGATTAATAATTTCAATTTTGCTGCAAGATAATTTATTTTAATCAGAAAATTTCACACTGGATAAGTAAAAATATGAAATAATGGTTAAGTCACGATCAATGATAATCAAAATTAACAATCGATTTTAATATTGATTTTGTTGCAGAATAATTTCGATTTAAGTCAACCAAAATTTTTCACTTATAGGTATCTTAAAATTTAGATAAAAAAAAGAAAACTATATCTCGAAAGAATTACAATGACTAAATGAGCTGAGTTTTTCCTTATATGGTAAAAAATAATTCCCAGTTTTTATTCATGTAGCAGTAGCTAATTACTACACTTGAAATTCAGCCTAATCTACTTCAATACGGAAGAGATCCTTTCTCAAAACACTTCTATCAATATAGTCAACCACAAAAAGTAGAAACGTATCCTTAAGCTTATAACTAAAGTTCATTTTTTAGGGCTTGTCATGATGAACAGTTTGATAAAAACATTTTCTATTTTCATCAAGAAATGACGGCATCAGAGTCAAAATAATGGAGAATGTTGCATTGCTTCTACCAGCACTATTTTTGCCATTTTTCAGTATTTAGACTCGGGCAACGTCAGTTTTTGATGAACATAGAACTTTTTTTAACCACAACGATTGGCTAAAAATGATTCTGAAAATTAGGATTTGCTAATAAGTTCTCGAGTACCTTTTCTTTTTTTTCCCCTATTCACAGGAGTACTTAATCAAACTTTAACTGTAGTCCCTAGTGTATTCAGGTCTTTTCAGTGTGCAAACCCTAGGGGAAATCTCGCAGACTTCTTTACCAGATCCTTCAAGGATCCGACAAGGATCCTCTAAAGATTTGCTTTTTCCCGAGGAAACGCATGAATCCCGTAAGAAGCGTGTAGCCACTAAGAACGCAGGATTCTAACAGGATTTTAATAATGCTTTAAAAAACAATGAACTCCTATCTATAGACCACCCAATCTTTCAAGGTTTTTTCAAGGATCTCGCCGTATCAATTTAAAAGATCCTAACAGGATATTACTAAGTTTCTTTTACCTTTATATCGCATTTCTTGGCAGGATCCTGAATCTTAAGGATTCTGACAGATCTTTCTAGGATTTTTCAAGGAATGAACTGTATTAAGACTAGGGGAAAGATTTGAGAGGATTTGATGAAGTTAGGTAAAATAGGCAAAACTCAACGATTCATATTAAGTATTACAAAATTGTGAAAATCTAAGGACAGAGAAATTTGAATCAGATTGCAGGAACCCCAAATCTGTAGGTTACCTTGGGAGAAGTGTGAATTTTTCCGTTTTAAATGTATGATAATAATTCTAAGTGATACTATAATAACTTTTACTGATGACTAAAAACTTGGAAGTATCCTCTACTGTCAGGAAAAAAGGAGTTCATTTTATTACAATCATGAAGAATACAGCTTTCGTTTTGTTAGGTCACTTTTGGGAGACTCTGTATTACACACGCATACATTCAATTATTCAGCCTATAATTCAACTATTGTATTGTTGAGGTTCCTATAATGCATTGTTTATACCAGAGCTCCGGGAACAACCGAAAAGTTGTCGCGTCCCGTCCTGCATCCCGCACAGTTTTATCCGGGCCATCCCGTCCCGTCCCACCCCATGTTAGTCTAACATATAAATGTAATGCTTTATTTTTATTTGATAATTTGGTTGAAACATACTAGCTAATTTCTAGTTTCTTATTCAATGAAATCTATTTATTTTACTATTTATCAGTTACAAGTAGGCAACTGCGGGACCACCATTTTTTGGTCCCACAGTCATGTTAAAAATATTTTTCGGATCCCGATCCCGTTGAGAAAATGGTTTTGATCCCGATTCTTGTTCTGGTTAACATTTTCTATAGCTTCTGATTCCAATTTTGTGAAACACGATGTGAAAGGAGAGTTGAACTGTTTAGAGTAGAAATTTCTCACACACACCTGCTCTTCCACATATCGTTACTGACGTGCCCCCCCCCCCCCACCTTATCAAAGGCCATGATAAACGGGTTCCAGAGACGTCATAGATCCTAACAGGCGCGACCTCCCCACTCACATTGAGATCGTAAAAGTGATGTTATCGATATACGCTCAAAGCCGTAAGTCTATAGAATAGCATTATTGTAGACGAACTTCTTCCTTAATGTAGTTGTAGAAGATTAGTAAGATGGTAGTGAGTTTTGTTTCACAAGATAAATCAAAGAAAACAACTTTCAAGTTTTAGTAACAGCAGTTACATTGCGTTTCACATTTTAACCCACCCAGGTCGATCAAAACGGATATCCGTTACGGACCGTTGAGTGGACGCCGTTCTACGGACCGTATCGTTCGACCTGGGCAGCAGAGATTGTAACAACAATTTTCTTAAACGCAAGCAATCTTTTGCAAAGTCAAGCGTAAATTTTCAAGTATTTTCCATAAAAGGAGACATTGGGGCCATCTGGTTAAGTTATTGGTATCGGTCCCATAAAAGTCAAAATCTTTGGTCCCAACCTAGGTCTCAGCGGACCACTTTGCAGTTCCCTAGTTAGAAGATAGCATATACATAAAAAAACATTCTATCACGATGATATTTCAATGGCAAGCTTGTTTCACAATAATATTTACATGAGAACTCCTTATCACAAGACAACAACGAAAATTACAATAAGGAACGCTAGCTAAATTACTGCACCTCGGGTACCTGATCAAACAAAAAATATATTGTCAACATCTAAATACTTCAAAAAGACTAGAATAATGTGAACGATGATTAAAATACGATCACTGTATCCTGTCATACAAGTGACATGTTGATATTGTGCGAAGACAATCAATCGAATGAACTCTAACGTATGCATGCTTAACTCAATGCATACATGCTGCAATGAATGTAAGTGCAATACTCAATGCCGCGATTGTGCTTGTATGAAATTGGCGGGACAAAGAAGTTGACTGATCTGCTCTCGTCCTGCTCCGAGAGGAATCAGTTCTGTCCCACTCCATCCCGCCAACTTCTCATTTTTATTGTCCCGTCCCGGGATGCGACTGGTCCCGCGCCCCGCGAAGCTCTGATTTATACACTTTAGTAAGAAAAACAATGAATGACTGTTATATATTTCATTCTCATTTATATTTTTGGTTTGTTGAACTTGTTTAAATACGTAAAATGTTCTTTATTTGATTGCATAAAATAAAAAGATGAAGATTATTATGGGTTGTTGAGAAACTGCCTAAAAATAGCCTTTTTAAAATAAACTCTAGGCGAGACAGTAGCGCGTTGGAGTCTGAGAATGTGGGGCGACTCAGCGATGTGCCCTTTGCCAGCATGAAGAGGCGATTGTGAGTCGGGTTTTTGACTGACTCGTAAATCTTGATTCTATATACCCTGTAGTACGTGTTCAACATTATAGATGTCACAATCGGAATGCATTACGTCACTTCCATGGTTGTAGCGTGCACCAATCGCATCTGACGTCATGCATACGAGCATGCATGTACGAGTAGACATGGGAATTACTGATCACCGATGGAGTAAAATATCGACTAGTGACATCTTACGCATAGATTTTAACTGGTTCATGTATTAAGTGATGACCTATCCTATTTGTCTTTTTAATTGATGAATATTTATTTTACATACATCAAATGGAAGGAGGTGCTCATGTTGGAAATAAAACGGATTTAGAGTTTTATACTGTCGAAGTTGGTGATACAACTTTTCGTATCTTACGACGCTATGTTAATCTTCGTCCAATTGGAAGTGGTGCGCAAGGCTTCGTTTGCGCAGCTCTCGATTTAATAACACAAACTAATGTTGCAATAAAAAAATTATCGCGACCATTTCAAAATGTTACTCATGCAAAAAGAGCTTTTCGAGAATTTTCAATCATGAAACTTGTTAATCATAAGAATGTATGACTGAAAAACGATTTTCTTTTAGTCGTTTTCTTGAATTTACGTTTTGTTTTGTTTTTATTTAAATAATAGATAATATCATTATTAAATGCATTCACACCATCATCAACCATAGATGAGTTCAATGATGTGTATATTATTATGGAATTAATGGATGCAAATTTATGCCAAGTCATTCAAATGGAATTAGATCACGAACGAATATCTTATCTTCTGTATCAAATGTTATGTGGAATAAAACATCTACATTCAGCTGGCATTATTCATAGAGATTTAAAACCTTCCAATATCGTTGTTAGATCTGATTGTACATTGAAAATTCTTGATTTTGGTTTAGCTCGCACAGCTGGTACATCATTTATGATGACTCCATATGTTGTTACCAGATATTATAGAGCACCTGAAGTTATTCTTGGCATGGGCTATAAAGAAAATGGTTACACACTCGTCACGTTTTTGTTTGTTATCTCAAACTGTATTAGGGTCTTGTTTTTGTTTAGTTGATATTTGGTCCGTAGGATGTATTTTCGGAGAAATGATTCGTGGTCAAGTTATTTTTCCTGGTTCTGATCGTATGTTGATATATTTCATTAGCATATTTGTATGTATGTAAATTTATGAATATTTCTTTGAAAAAAAATAGACATTGATCAATGGAATAAAATCATTGAACAATTGGGAACACCATTGAGAGAATTTTTGTGTCGCTTACAACCAACAGTCAGAAATTATGTTGAAAATCGACCTAAATACTCTGGTTATCCACTTGACAGATTATTTCCTGACCAATTATTTCCACCTGATTCAGAACAGAGTAAACTAACAGGTTAGACTTCATAGTTTGCTTTCATATAAATGATAATACAGTTGATTGGTTTCAATTTTTTGTCAAATAATATTAGCATCATTAGCTCGTGATCTGCTGGGTCGCATGCTTGTCATTGATCCTGAAAAACGAATGTCTGTCGATGAAGCTCTCAATCATCCATACATTAACGTTTGGTATGAAGATTCTGAAGTCAATGCTGTAAGTTGTGACGCTTATTCTGAAAAAAATACTAATAAGAATAATATATTTAGCCGTCTCCTGGTCAATATAATCATATTGTAGATGAGCGAGAATATACAGTTGAACAATGGAAAGATTTAATCTTTCATGAAGTCATTCAATATGAACTGGAACAAATTAAGAAGTATACCGATGGAGATAAACAATCCATGGATCAATCGATGGAATAATTTGGTTAATATTCATCGAAAAACTAAATAAAACAACACCATATCGAAATCTTTATGCACTATTCACAGATAAAATTTTCATATTCTATTCTTTGTTGAATGTTCTCTTTCGTTGTGTTGGTGATAATTACGACTATCTTTTAAGCAAAAAAAACGTATTTTATTCAAAACTAATCAATTTTCAATAAATGATTTCCTTTCAGTCAATATTTAATGAACAAATCCATTAAAATAAATATGAAATATGTTTTCTTGTTTATTCAATTATTGATTTACCATATCGCTACTAAAGTTTTTTAGACGTTGCTCTTTTTGTACGAAATCCATTTTCTCATCAAACGCTTCAAATTTGAGTTCTTACTATAGAAAAATGAGACGACGTTTTGTATTTCTGAATATTCCTTATCTTTCATAGAAGGATAAAATTTTAGCAGACTTTTAAAAAAGATATTCAATCTTGTATCTTCTTTTCCATAAAGCTCCCCTGTTATTATCCGTTTTTGTTAGATGACAACTTTTCCCCTTCCTGTAGTGTAAGTTGAGCATCGTCTTTTAATTCATGGATGTATCGATAATGCTAGCTAACATCATCGACTGGTTAGGTGTAAAACGAAATACACTTAAGTATGTTACGTAGATGCCATTGATTATGAATTTGAACAAAAAAGAAGACAACGAGCATTTTACTTCAACTATTATTTTCAATTAGGAAAATTTTAGTAACTCCGTTCTGTTTCGATCGTAAATTTTTGTTTGGGACATTTTAACGGATAATGAAGTTCTTACAAAGATTCCCTTTAATCTGAAATTACTTGGAATTCTTTGTCTTTTGTAATGCTGAAATCTGAACGATTTACATTTACTTCGTCAATAAACTATCAGTAATCTAAAAATGTTCTTTACTTTGATGTCTCTGTCTGTTGGAAACGCAGTTTGAAAAAACTGTTTGCTTCATAGCTATCTCTACTCTCGAATTCATTTTCGTAATTATAATAAGAAATGATCATTGTGTATAAACTCGTGCTTGTAGATGATTCCATGAGAAGTAATCATCTAATACTTTTCGATTCAACAAAATCGGAAACATACTCATTGTAAATGGTGCATAGCTTTGCCGTATAAAGTTTTATCACATGCACATCCAATGTTGATCTCTGAATTAAAGTTTTTTCCGTGAATTCTGTCAATAATTTTTCAAAGTCATAGTAGTTTTCAATGTATTGTATATGTTTAATCAACGTATCATCCTGAAAACGATTCATTATCTTTACAATCAAACTTAGATTTTGTTTTTGAGCAAGTTTGCTACATCAAACTATCATTGATATGGGTTTACTAGATACATGTAGACGAGATACTAGACTTTTTCGAACAGTTTTTTATTTATTTAATGAAATCATGACTCGTCAATTCGTACTGTACGATATAATCTTCTCAATCGATTTTTTCAACTATCAATCAACGAAGCACCATATTTCTGTTGATGAACAATCTGTATTTTTTAAACTTTAAATATTGACAAATCGTTGAATGACAATTTGATTCATCATCAATCTTCATTCATGTTTGATCAATCATACGATGGGGAGGGGGAGGGGATCGGTCTCATAAATACTAACTAACTTCTTCAGTAGTTTCCTATATTGTCTCAGTTACATGAAAGAATGTGACCATGATCTGTATTGATAACGACTAGACCACGGATTAGAATGAGAAGAAACAGATCAAGTTTAATCTTAGTTATTTACAGATATACTTGACAAGTAAAACTTGATCACCAGAATAGCAAAGTATAATCTTAGAAAAACGTTAGATATAGCTTGCACCAGATATCACAATTCATTAGACTTCTGATGTCATTATTCATTCTGATGTATATGAGTAAAAGTGTTATGAGCGATGAGCGTTGCGACTATCATCAGATATCAGTAAAAAATAATAACACCAAAAAAAAATTCATACGAAACGTATGATAGAGTTTGTCCTTGGCAAGCGCATTCGATACTAAACTCAAAATATCTAACACGTTGTCAAAACATAAATTCAATAACTTGTATAAAGTGAGTAATCCTAAAAAAAGTTCACTTCAATGTTGGATCATCTCTGGCTTGCTAACATGACAGTACGTATTGACTTGATTTTACTTACGAAGTAGTATTCTTATTGTAGTTGTGTATTATAAACTTGTATGATTAGCTTTCGAGCGAAGTAGAGATATCTTTTTCGGCTCATACACATTCTTCTAGACAGTATTGGACTTAGGTAAACTTCAGTAGATCGAGTAGGTGCCATCATTCGAGAGATATGAGATGAATTTCATCCAGCTCTCATGAAACGTTTTTCCTGGCAAGTACAAAATAATCAATTGATAATTTGTTTGTTTTTTTAGGTAAAAAGATTCATGTCAGAAGCACAATGTATGTATTGAATATTTCTACGTTCTTCTTTTTCATAGTAGTTAATTATAGAACAGCGAAACTTATATTCGATTCTTTCATGAATCTTCCGCCACAAGTATAATAATAATAGACAAATGAAGCTTGTAATCGATAAATTATGTTTAAAACTAGTTTTATGAAATCGATACAAGCAGCTGACTATCAACAACTGGAGAAGCTGGCCATTTTGTTAAGTCATTGATAATTTCCCGATGAGAATCGTTGAGGAAGAAGTTCTTGTGTTTTTACATTATTTCGCTCCAATTCTGTTCATCTCTGAACAACATTATATTTCAATTTTTCGTTCTTCTATGATTTCTCGAAGATAATTACATAAGACATTTTCATTTAGCGGTAGAAATACTCATGAATTTATTACTTAATTTCCGGATTTCTTATCTCAAATCTACCTAATAAGCTTTCAAAGATAAAAACATCACGTTTCTCTTCATTCGATATTCTAAACCTCCACATAATCTTTATCAAAACACTAATGATTTAAGCTTAACTCAAATGACATGGTGTCGAGTGTACTCACTCAAAAATGAAGTATATACACTTCGATTGAAGAAATAAAACAGTATCGAAAAATGGAGCAAAGTGAAGCATTTTTAAATTTCAAACCAGTGTTATTCATTTATTTTCACAAGAATAAAGAGATATGGTGCCTTGAATTTGCGAAAAAAAATAGGCAAAACTATGAAATGGTTTTCTACGCCAAAATTACGTAACCAGATTGGTTACAATTCTACTTTGAGCCAGTGTTTCTAACAGGAATTTTAAGCAAAGTACCAATCCAAAGTTTACCAACACTTTTCCCACGCTTTCCCAACAAAAGCAAAGTACTTTTTCAAAATCGCAGATGCCCTGGATACTTTGCTTTTGCTTGGGGTACTTAACGTTAGAAACAGTGTCAAACTTTGAGCTGCTGATTTTTATTGATAGAATATCTTAATAATGAGAATCTATACTCATTCTGCGTCAATATAATGTCAAAAGCTTGAACCGAATATTGATCATGATTTTTCTGACCAATCTCATGAGCATTAAAAAGGATTCTATTCATAAATAGTGTTGTAGGAAAAACATTTTAGAATATTCACAATAGATAACGATCACTTGACCTGATCCAATTCCATCTGAAAGATTGTTCGAGACAACATGCGCCTATAAGAATCTTGTAAACATAATTGTAAGTGAGTGACATCTATACCATGATGGAATTCATCAATTGATTCTCTTAATGGCTGATCGACGAGAATTTTTCAAACGACGATTATAAGAGGATACATAGATATATTACTCAAGTTCAATGAATAATAATCAAATTGAAATTGATCTTAATCAACTCCGAGTAAATTCACCTTTCAATATTGTCTATGTTTATTTAAAAAAACTTAATTAAATTTCATAAAAGGATCCATCGGGTATATTCGAATTGATCGAGGTTGTCGGCAATGGAACGTATGGACAAGTTTATAAGGTTATTTTTATCGCCCATATCCCCTTCGTTGAATGTAGTTTCGACTGTTATTATTTTCTTTTGTATGTATATAGGGCCGTCATACGAAAACAGGCCAGTTGGCTGCCATCAAAGTCATGGATGTGACAGAAGTGAGTTAATAACGAATCATTCATGTGATTTTTAAACAATGTCATTGCTTGATTAGGATGAAGAAGAAGAAATTAAACTAGAAGTTAATGTTTTAAAAAAAGTATGACTTGAATATTTTTATTTTGTTTAAATGAAACTAGCCTCGTTCTATCATTTTTACAAGTATTCAAATCATCGAAATATAGCCATGTATTATGGAGCATTTATTAATAAGGCTTTACAAGGAAGGAATGAACATGATCAACTATGGGTAATTAAACTCATTCATTGTTCTTATAATCATCATGGAATCGTTGTTTGTTCTCTCTAGCTTGTTATGGAGTATTGTGGTGCCGGATCAATAACAGATTTAGTTAAGTCAACTAAAGGAAATTCATTAAAAGAAGAATGGATCTCATATATTAGTAAAGAAATCTTGAATGGTTTAAATCATCTTCATTTAAATAAAATAATTCATCGAGATATCAAAGGACAGGTTAGATATAGACATTTATTAAAAATCGGAATATTTATTTATTCATTGATTTCTTCAAGAATGTTTTACTGACTGAAAATGCTGAAGTTAAACTAGTTGATTTTGGTGTATCAGCCCAACTCGATCGAACTATTGGAAGAAGAAATACATTCATCGGAACGCCGTATTGGTATGCTATTAAATTTCATTCAAATGAATTCTACGTATGTTTAATTAGGATGGCACCTGAAGTCATTGCATGTGATGAAAATCCTCAAGCAACCTATGATAATCGAGTTCGAAATACATTTATGAATTTTATTGTTTATTTTCTATTGATATTGTTTTTTAGAGTGACATATGGTCATTAGGAATAACAGCGATTGAGATGGCTGAAGGACAACCACGTTAGTTTATTTCTTTTTCTTAATTCTAATTCAAGATTGTTCTACTGTCGAACTTTAGCATTATGTGAAATGCATCCCATGCGAGCACTATTTTTAATTCCACGTAATGTTGCACCACGTTTAAAATCGAAATGGTTCGTTCTTTCGAATTGAATTGAATATTCGTATTTATAATGCACGTTTTTTATTTGTCAAGGTCAAAAAAATTTCATAATTTTGTTGAATCATGTCTTATAAAAGATTATTTAATACGTCCCAATTGTGAACAATTAATAAAACATTCATTCATACGCGATTGTCAAGAGAAACAAGTCAAACTTCAGATAAAAGAATATTTAGATAAAACAAGAAAATGTCGTCGTTCATCAAGTAGTTTTCATCAACAACCAATTCATTCACCTGAAATTCAACCAGATATTCAGTCAAAATCCGACGAAGATGACGACGACGACGATGATGATGACGATGACGATGATCAGCATCGAAATCGAGATCAATTTTATGAAAATGATCGTCATATTCAACATCATCTTAGTTCACAGCAGCAGCAGCAACAACAACAACAACAGCAGCAGTTCGATGAACATTTTACGCAGAAAGAAAATAATCTTAATACATTAAGACAAAATTTTAAATCTGTACAACACATAACAACAAGTATTAGATATTTATTCAAACGAAAAGATTATTTTTTTTTTGACGGATCAATTTCAGATATAAAAACTGAAGAGAATCCACCCATGATGCGTGTTCCACATACATGTTTATCAAGTGGTGGGCCTATCCTTTTACCAAGAAAAGCCGATGTTTGTTTTTGATTTGAATTTATTTTATTTATATTATATATTTTTTTCAACATACGTATTTTTAGGAATTAGTTGCTGTTGTTGAAAAACTAAATGAATTAGCTCGAAATGATTCTGATGCCGATGAACAAACTGATATTGATGATTCTTTAAAAGAAATCAATTGTACACAAGATGAATTTATTAATATGAATAATGATAAAAGAAGTCTGCCAGATCTATTATCATCGAATCAGCCAACTCATCTACTTGATCAAAGTCAATCACATGAATATCGACAAGCACTATCGAATATTCATCAACGAACAACATCGATTCTTTCTTCGCCCATCTCTAATGTAAATAAAGATCACAACCAACAAAAACGAACTTCTCAAGTATGAATTTATGAGTCTCATTTTTTATAGAATAAATGCATCATACTTCGTTTCGAATGAATGAAGTACACTATTGAACTCATTTTCGGATACTGATTTCTGAGATTAATTTTGAAAAAAAAATCATTTTTCTTCAGTAGTGATGTACGGTAACGGAAGAAATTCTAATCAAGATAGCAATAGACTTTTACAGAATATAATGTCATCGATTGATGTTTGAATGGTATATTCCAAAGATTTCAATCGTTCTTTATTATTAGATTATTTTCTGAGTTTGAATTGTATTGAAACATTTTAAAATCTTTCTTTGAACAACAAGTTTTTTAATATGTGTCGAGAAATGTTGCAAATATGAACGAAAAAATTGTTTCTTAAGACTCGTATTTACTTTCGATGTAAGTAGTCATTGTAAATTTAAATCAAGGATCATTGTACTAGATATTTCGTTTGTACGTGACTATCAAAAGAAACAGAACGGTTCGATATTCGAAATACTTCATTGTTTTGACATGTTCACAGTTAAAAATTTAAATTCAACCTTGCTATAGTTATAATCGATAACTGTAAGAAAATTTTTCATTGCATAAACTTATTCTTAGAATAATCATGTTGTAAAAATTAAGAGAAGCAACGTATAATTATTCAAAACAAATTGCTATAAGTGACTTCCAGTAGATCTAGAACAACTATATCATTTTTATTGAATTTAGAATTATATATATATATATAATTTAAATAAATTTCAATATTTTTGTTTTGTAATATAGATTGATGTAAATGTATCACCACACGTTGATGAAACCAATGAATTAAAATTAAATGCACCAGAAATTCGAAAATATAAGAAACGATTCAATTGTGATATATTGTGTGCTGCTTTGTGGGGTTTGTTTCTTTCTTTGATAAGTGTTCAACACCTTAGATGAATGTAAATATTTAGGAGTTAATCTATTGATTGGAACCGATAATGGTTTAATGTTGTTAGATCGTAGTGGAGAAGGCAAAGTTTATTCATTGATAAAAGGTCGTCGATTTCAGCAATTGAACGTATTAGAATCTCAAAATATTCTTTTAACCATAAGTGGAAAAAAGAATAAAATTCGTCTTTATTATTTATCATTTTTAAAAAATAAAATCGTTAAAAGTCAAACAAACGATGGGAAAAGACCTGCGTTTACGAATCTTGGTGAACTTCAAGGAGCAAAACATTTCAAAATAGGTTAGCTCAATAATACATAACAGAATGGATTTTAGTATTTTAAAATAATTTACTGATTTATATTTTGTTTTGCAGTTAAGTACGAACGTATCAAGTTTTTAATAGTTGCATTAGATGATTCAATAGAAGTTTATGCATGGGCACCGAAGCCTTACCATAAATTTATGACATTTAAAGTCTTTTCACAATTGACTTATCGTCCATTGTTAGTCGATTTAACGATTGAAGAAGGTTCACGTTTAAAAGTTATCTACGGTTCAACGTACGGTTTTCATGCTATTGATCTTGATACATCAAATCAAATTGATATTTATTTACCTGCACAAGTCTGTTTTGAATTGCTTATTTTAGTAATCGTTCGTCATTTGTATTTCTACTCTCTATTTTATTTTAGTTGAATGATTCGGTGGAGCCTCATGCAATAATTGTTCTTCCAAATACAAATGGAATGCAACTTCTTCTATGTTATAATAGTAAAGAAAAAGAAATTCTATATACATGTTTTTTTGTTCTTGAAAAATAAACAATCATAATGCATTTTATTAGATGAAGGAGTCTACTGTGACTCGTACGGAAAACGAACGAAAGATATACTACTGCAATGGGGAGAATTACCAACTTCTGTCGGTTAGTTCTTTAACCATATCATTATGTGAATAAATATTCATAAGAATTATTTTTAGCTTACATAAGTAATGGAAAAGTAATGGGTTGGGGAAATAAAGCAATTGAAATACGAAACGTAGACTCAGGTGCACTAGATGGAGTTTTTATGCACAAACGAGCTCAAAAATTGAAGTAAACATTTTAGGTCTTTGCTTTTGAATATATTCTCATACATTTACTATTTTTTTTTCATTGAAAGATATTTATGTGAAAAAAATGAAAAAGTGTTCTTCTCATCAATACGAAATGGTTCATCATGTCAGATTTATTTTATGGCTCTGAACAAAATGAGTTCTTGGTAATATTATTTATTGATAATGATCATTTTCTGTCAAATCTCTTGTCTCTTCTCTGTTCTGTTTTTTTTCTTTGACAAAACAATATTTGGATAATTTCTTCTGTTTTAATCAATGTTTATTATTTCAATTGAAAATAAATTCATTATTATCATTTATATTTCAACTCTTACATTGATAGCTTTTTCTGAGAAAACTTCAGAAGATAATACCTATTGTGTACATGTCAACGAGAGATTTTTTTTATTGAATGAGCTACTTGAGAAATAAACAAACAAACAAAAATCTGTGACAAAGTTCGCATGCTAACATTGGATATGAACTTCGAGTGGCATGAAATGTGAATGAATCGAATCTAAATAAAGATTTAAGATTCTCGGACGCATCATGTTGATCATCGGATCTAATTGGGTTGTATAAGGTTTTAATAAAACTAATGAATAATGGAACCCAGGGCAAACAATCAGATGTTAAGATCTGATAAGATTCTGCATCTGATCTTATATGATCGTGTAAGATCCGACAAAAAATCGTACGAAAATCGTAGTCTCTGAGATCTTGCATCAGATCCCACACTCAGAGTCTTGAAAGATCATATTAATGTGTAAGATCTTTCAAGACTCTGAGTGTGGGATCTGATGCAAGATCTCAGAGACGACGATTTTTTGTCAGATTTCACACATATTTCAAGATCTTGTATGTATTTCATAAGATCTTGTGTCAGAGTTTTCGACCTGCCCAGGGCAAACAACCAGATGTTAAGATCTGATAAGATTCTGCATCTGATCTTGTAAGATCAGACGAAAAATCCTATGAAAATCGTAGTCTCTGAGATCTTGCATCAGATCAGACATTCAGATTCTTGAAAGATCATACACATTTATAAGATCTTTCCAGAATCTGACTGTGAGATCTGATGCAAGATCTCAGAGACGACGATTTTTTGTCAGATTCTTGTCAGATTTCACCCATATTCCAAGATCTTGTATGTTGTTCATTAGATCTTGTGTCAGAGTTTTCGACCTGGGTGGGTATTCCCATGTCGAACAACCGAATAGCCAGTTCTTAGAAAGATCGCATGTCTGATCATATTTGACCATATAAGATCCGATGAAAAAACATACGCAAAATCGTCGTCTCTGACTTCTTACGTACGATCGCATTAGAAGATTCCTGAAAGATTCTGTTACTCATGATATACTACAGTAATATTTCAATAAAATTAATTATCTTCTCAAAATATCACTTAAAGTTGTGAATGTAAACAAAGTGAAGGTACGATCTTTCGAGGAAAACATAGTGTGATCTGATGCAGGATCTCAGAGACGACGATTTTTTGTTAGATTCTAGAAAAATTTCGTCCATAGTGCAAGATCTTGCGTGCACAAGGTAAGATCTTATGTTAGACATTTTGACTTGGGTTTTCAAATCATTCATTTTTGCCTCGCTTGTACAAGTATCGTTTGTACTACTTACTATAGGACGGCGAATTAAAAGCATCATGAAAAATGTGTCCTTAATTCGAGAGAGCTTTGTCTTTAGAATCATTTAATAATAGGAATCATCTATTCTTTCACAGTACCATTGACTACATTAAAGAATAGTCGTCAAAGTAACGCAACGAAAGTAAATCCATTCGAATACTTAGTGCATTTTGAATGAAGACAATTGAATGTTTCGTTCCCTTGATTATTGATGATAATAGTGATGAGAGAGAAACTGGAGTCTAGTGATTGCATCATGCAAAGCACTATGGTTGGAATGTTCAGCTGGTTCATTTACTTTAATCATCGTCAATATAGTCTGTTTAGAATAGAAAATATAACCGGTAATAAAACTAGATTAGCCTAAGACAGAAGAAAAAGAGTTAGATCCATTTTGAAGAGTATCAGTCAATTATAGAAGGCATTTATAAGTTAAATAATGAATGACACTTTCTTGTACGTAAGTTTACTCCTAAGTAAGTTTGAATTGAGAATAATTGTTAAATACTTTATTATCGACAATCTATCACTAATTATCTCATATGCTTAAGAAAGGAAAAAATTCATTGGGATGCAGAGTCTTGGTTTGTAATTCTATAATTATAAATAAGTGTTCGAATATGAAATATATTTCATAGGTCAAACATTACTATTGATAAACTACAAATAATAATGCAATATACTATTATTTCTCATTTATCCCGATATCATCGCAAGACTAGACTAGACATATTAAAATGAATTTATTCAAAACCATACTCAATATCTGTTCTATTCATCAATATATATAGTAGGCACTCTAGTGAACATGATTTATCGATTGTTGGTCATTTATATTAAAAAACGAGAATATGATTTTGTACAAGTTGAAAGATGCCCTATTTGAGTATCATTTAGAATAATGATTGTGAAAAATATGCAAAAACAGTCACTGTTTTTTGCTTATATACGAAAAATCGTTTCTTATCATACGCATTGTAAACAACTTACGTTATCAAAATCGAAAAAGGATCTATGAAACAGATTATTAAAAATTATACCTCACCAAATTTATGACGATGTTGAATCATCAAAGTTTTATAGGTTTTCAAAGTAATCGATGAGAATCAAAATATTAAACGATATTATCATTTGAATTGAAAATATTTCTTTGAAATAATTGTCATAAATCAAAAGTAGAGCAAACCATGCTAACTGTCTATTTGAACTATGTTAATATGAATTGACAATAGATTGTACATCACTAAATTCATCCGCAAAATAGACAAGGTAAACGAAAATTTATATTTTTCATGAGCAATAAATAATGTTTGAATCAGTAGAAAATCTTGGTAATGAAATTTGAACATAATCGTTCATAAAAATGATGTATAATAAATGTTTTAGAAGATTTGTTTTTTCCATCTTTTATATTGATCATACCTATTGTAACTTGCAGTATTGATTTAGTTGGTCGCTTTGTTTACGTTGATAATAAGAATATGAAACTAAATGCTTAAATTTATTCGAATTTGTTTACATGAATGATCTTGTTCGATTATTTTTTCTATCGTTGATAACTATCAACAAGTTCATTTACAAAATTACATTCACCAAAACATAAATGATCTTAATGATGATTTTATCCTCTTGTGAAGATAAGTTTCATACAACTTAAAGTTATATGTGAATCTAAAACACAGCTATGGTCAATTTATCTCTTATGGATTATCGATTAGATTGCTGCCTGGCAAACATTCTGTTAACTTCAAAGATTTCGCTTTTCTTATTACCATCGTTATGAATTATTATAAACTATTTATTTAGGTTAAATGTCTTAATTTTGTCGTTCAATCTTCTCTATTATTTGAAGATAAAATATTTTAGAGAGAATAATTTTTGCAATACTTTCAAGACGAGAAAAATTTCAGAAATCTATTTTTCAACTGAAATTTCTCAATAAGAAGAGTTGCATACGTACAGGAAATTTTCAGAAATCTCTATTAAAAAAACTCTCTGACACAGATGAATACTTCATTGAGAAATAAAAACGTCGAATAGAACGAACTTTATTATGAATAATGCTGATCATATATATCTTTTCTGATCATACGTATGATGTATTGAAAGAATTTTTTTTCCGAATAGTTTAATGTACGTATTTGTCGTGTCCAAATTAATTTGCTTGTCGATAATATAACTTCGACAAGGCAGACTATTGAAGTTGTGTGAAACAAAATAGATATTAATACAGTTGAAGACACAAATTATTTATTGTCACATACGTACTGCTGCATGATGACAACGAGAGTTACATCACATTTTTGCTTTTTAGCATTCCCATCGATTCCTTTTGTGAATCCCCTGTAAAATCACATTTCAACATTCCTTGAACACCATTAAAATTTTGAAGTCGTGTGATTTCTCCTAATGATTTTAGTGCGTCTTTTGAAACGTCTTGTGCAAACAAACTTGGTGAACCTGGTGTTTTGGATATTTGATTGTATGTATAGTATACATTTGTCGAAATTATAACTTCGACGACCAGATTAACTTCGACGCGGCATATTCATTTTATAGCAGTTCATTCAATGCTTATTTGAATTACGAATGCTTTTTCATAGGACTTTTGTTCTAAAAGAAAAAGCAATCGTTTCATCGTTAGAAAGAATATAACGAAGTATTATGGTTAACATGATTGAATTGAAATATCTCAGAAAAGTCTATCTTTAGTGAATTATCACGATCTATTTAGTTATATAATCAGTTTTAATATTATCGAAATCGCATGTGGAGACTAATCGCTTTGTTTCATATTAATAATTTGAATACATATAAAAGCACTAATCATTAATTATCGAACCATTTGATCTTTCGACTTGTGAAAGATTTGAATTTTGTGTCTAGGCGCAAAATCTATTTTCGAAGATCAGATATGTTTGAAATTTCAGTTTCATACAACAGTAAAATAGAATCTTGCGAAAGTAGTCTTATTAAAAAAACTTATTTGGTTTCAGCAGGGAGCTGAATTTATTCGAAATTTCATAATTAATATAAGCGAAAACAAAAAACTAACATCACGAGCCTATATCTGACCTGAAAACTGAAGTATCTACTCTATAACCTTCTAAATAAAACAAATCAGTTAACAAGGACAAATCATAAAACAGATTAACATATTGCGATCCTTTCAGTATTAATTTCAACATGTTATCGATTGGAGTTTGAACGCATTAATATGGAAATCTTTGAGAGAAATAATCCATCGATTTTACAAAGATTTTATCAAATATTATTCTATATAATATTATTCGTTTTCTAGTGAGCTGCATTGAGTCTCGCTAAACATAAGTCGCAAAAGCAATGCAAACAGTATTCCTATCGACTCCTATTGATAATTCAATTGTACTGATATTTTATGCAATATAAATGATGCTGATGTTTCACAGTAAAAAATTTGCATAAAACTGACTATTGTTCGTTTCATCTGATCCACACATAGAAAAGAAACTGCAGAGTAAACATTCATCGAAAACAACAATCCACAGTAGATCAATCCAAAGTCCCTAACACCTACCTAACTTTCTAATTTGAATGATAAGTATTGAAACAGTGTATCACAACTTAATCCGAATGATTATCTTAAGTTTTGAAATTAATAAGAAAATTTTTGACAAAATTTAGTCCATGGTATCGATCGCCACTTTCGTTTATTGTGCAGCATTGTGGCCAATCGAATGTGCAGAAAAATATTATTTTGAATGTCACAAAACGCATTAAAAAATCATACAGAAAAGCTCATACCTACATTAGAATTTCAAGTTCATTGTTAAATGGTTTTCGAAGTTTGTTGACCGTTTTTTTTTCAATCAAACTTGTAGGGAAACTTATTTTACCATCATAGAAGCATGGCCGTTTTCTCTTACTTAAAATAGATTCGATATATCAAACGAAGAGTGATTTTTTATTCAAATCTGGCAAACAATAGTTCCGAAATACAAGCATCTATGTAATGAAAATCTCAACTATATGCACGGATTTGGATGAAACAGAAAATTCACCAAAATATACCAATGAAAAATTAAGGAAAATGTTAGTTAAGATTGACTATTTTGATGAACATACGGAACATGATAGAAACTTTCAATAGTGTCTGGGTAAGACTGAATTTAGGGGAATATTCTACATTGATTCGATTGGGTACATGCTTGGATAACAACCTTCCTCATATGAAGGCGAAATCGAATCAGGTAGCGGACGAAAATGAACGATTTCTTGAGAAATTCATAAAGTATTTATAAAGTAGTATATTTTTCGTTATTCTAAGCATGGATTTTGTAAGCACAGTATATTCCATAAATTATAATAAATGGCGTTTAAAAGGAAAAAAATCGACTGTAGTTATGTTTTCATCAAGATATGCACTCGCTAGTCGAAGAAAGTATTCATTTTTATCCATAAAAAAGAACTCGTCCTATCGTTGAAAAAATTCGTCACAGAAGGAAAATGAATGATTTATTCTTTGTCGACTTTCAAAGGTTTTTTTAATGTACGTTTTCGAATTTCAGAAACAATTTCTACACTTGTCTTGCTCGAGTTTCACGTCGAATTAATCAAATGAAAATGAATAAAAACGTCACTTATTGCGATTTGATGTCAATTATGATAAATTATGCCAAACAAAACAAATTTTTTCCAAATGCAAATAATAATAACAATAAATTTATCAATTTGGTGGTTTCATTATTTTTAAGAGGAAAAATGTCTAGTGGAATCGATCGATGTTAAAAGACCCTAAGAAGCAGGGGCGTACCGAAGTCACAAGAACGAAGAGGGGCGGCGTAACACCCCCCCCCCCCCCCGCCCTCTAAATTCAATATTTCAAAAGCAAGGGGGGGGGTGCAAGGTCTTTATTCATATCAATTCAGCAACTATAGTCACCAGAAAAGGGCTTTTTTTCTATTTTTATCTCAAAAACACAACATTTCCAAAAGCAGGGAGCATAACACCCCACGCATTCCGTATCCGCTCGGCACGCCTCGGCTACAAGGAAACTTGTTTCAAAACATAGCATGCTGGACGTATCGAAGTCTTAATATAAATTTTCGAAAAGAGACTGTTTATTTTAACTTGTGCAAATTAGCAACGATCTCTCATCGATTCCGGAATCAAACGATAGAAAAGTGAGTTTACAATGAGAAATTATGCTGATAGGAAATTGTTTATTGGATATAAAAGGAGAAACATTATTGTGCGTTTTTTTATCGTGTCTCTTTGTTGATTTAATTCTAATAAATAAATGGACGTAAAACAAACGAATTCTTTACATTACATAAGTGATATGAATCTTTCGAATTTTATAAGTGACAAATAGATTTGAAGTGTGTCAAAAAAGAAAAGTATTCCCTAAAGGATAATTGATTATCTTGTTTAAGATCATCTTTATAGATACATGTAGAAGATCATTTATCTTTGTCTACGTTAGAACTAAATATTTCGTGTCAAATAGCAAAAAAAAATGAATAAAATGTTTATGTAATAAAATGATGATTAAACAATATTAAAAAGAAAATGATAGATGTTCGTGTTCGTGTTCGATTATTAATGAAGTAAAAACGAAAATGTAGGTGGAGAATAAATGTCACGAAAGATATATGATCAACCAATCGTTATGATATGTATTCAACAGATACATTTATCTATCGATTCGTACAGTTTCTTTTTTCTTCGCTCGTCCTCTTTTTCTCATAGAGAATATTCGAGAGAAAAGACGCCTGTTTTTTTGATTGGTAGAAAATGAATAGGTAGGATTGAAGTATAGAATATTGATGAAAAGTAAAAGCATTGATCTGTGACGACGAACGACGAAGAGGACGAATACGACGAAGGAAGCAATAAAGAGACCATAGGTAAGATATAGATTCTTCTACACGTTGAGCCGTGGGCGATCTTCTTCGATTCGCATGACCAGTAGAGCACAAACCGATATTTTTTCAAATATTCTTTTATACTAATTAATATTCAATTTATATTAAACCAAAAAAATTAGAAAAAAATCGAAAGACGAATATTTTTAAATGAAAAATTAACTAAAAATTCAGAATTTTCTATTTACGGAGAAAAAACGAACTTATAAATTGTAAACAAATGAAAATTAAACATAAATAATTAAAATTTAGAATGGTTGATACTAATGATGAATATCTAAATGATAATATAATGATTAATTATGATTCGAAAAGATTTTCATTAGAAAATTGTTTGAATTCTCATCGAAATCCAACAGATATTGAATATCATTCAAATAATAAACGACGTAAGTTCTTCAACGTTCGTTCGTTTTATGTTTTTTTGTATTTTAATTTACTTTTAAAATAATTTGAAATCAATCTAAAGGTTTAACAAGGCAATCATCAAAAGATAATTCAAATGAAGATGGTTTGTTTATTTTTTTCTGAAAAGAAACCTATCTTAATTAAATTTTATTAAGGTCACGGTGGAATAAATCAGTTAGGAGGCTTATTTGTAAATGGTCGTCCACTTCCCGATGTTGTTCGACAACAAATTGTTGCCTTAAATCAACAAGGAATTCGTCCGTGTGATATTTCAAGACAATTAAAAGTTTCTCATGGTTGTGTTTCAAAAATTCTTGGAAGGTTAAATAAGTTTCTAGAAAAATTTTCAAAATCAATGTCTCTTTTTTTTCAAGATTCCTTCAAACAGGTTCAATTCGTCCGGGTGTTATCGGAGGATCGAAGCCAAAAGTAGCAACACCTAAAGTAATCAATGCTATAACAAATTACAAGAAAGCACAACCAACAATGTTTGCTTGGGAAATCAAAACGAAACTAATTAATGATGGAATTTGTGATGAAAAATCAGCACCGTCAGTGTCATCTATAAACAGGTATCTATCGTTTGGTGTACGTTTTTTAAACAGTTCTACAGAAAAAAAAACAACAAAGAAAAAATTGTTGATTTGTATTGTTTTTGAAAAGAATCGTTCGAACAAAAGCTGAAAAATGTTCAAATAATAAAATTGAAGATGGAAATGTGATATGTCGATCGAATTCGAATGACACCAATGGAAGAATAAATGATTGTCATTCATCAACGAATTCAAGTGATGAAATTCATTTAGATAATTATCAACAATTTCAAACAACATGGAATCATCAAGAGAATATTTATGAAAAAGATTCACGTAAAGCGTTTGTTTTTATTTTTGAATAAATCAAGCGATTTATTTTCGATTATTTGTTTTGTTTTCTCGTTCAGCTGATTCAATATTAATAACAGTTGAAGAAGAAAAAGCGTCGATTTTAGAAAATTTTTATCAACAAAATCCCTTTGCTGATTTCTCACAAATGGATGAAATTCAACAACGAACTCAACTAGATGAACAAATCATACGAGTAAATTTTAGTTATTTTTTTTATTAATTGAAATTCAATAAAAATTTAAAAAATGTTTGAAGCATTATTTTGATAGTGTTCGAAATCATCAATGGCCCAATCAATCTTCATATTATTGTTCCAATTCTCATGAAATCTATTCAATTGAATCAAATCCAAATATAATTTGTTCGAATTCGACAAATTCTTTGCCCATTCTTGTTGATTCAAGAATTTCTATATCGCCTCAATCCATACTTTCATTAGAGCAAATGTCAATTATTCATAATCAACGAGGTACTAATTTTCTTTTTCGTTTCAATCTCTATTTATTTATGTTTTAAAATGTTTGTTATCAGATGAAAGATTACCAAAAGATGAATCATCCATAATAATCAAAGAAAATAATAATTTATCGAATAAATCAATGATACTTTTAAACTATCCTCGACTGTATTCATCGTCAAGTGAGACATCATTAGATAATTGTCGACAAGAATCCATTGATTATCATCGTACATCACCGTGCCAACAACAAAATATTTCAGCAACAAATCCTCTTTACACCGACTTAACACCTGTTATTAATTCAACTCCATTACCATCATTCGAAACATTGAATAGTACGACTTTTTTTTTTCAATGATGTCTTACTTTGTTTGTTTTCTTTCTGTTTTATGTAGGATCTGAATGTTATTTTTATAATCAACAATCATCAGATGAAATGTGGAGACCGAAAACAGAAAATAAATCGAATTGAGTTATTTATTTGTTTATGACATAACAAAAAAAACTTTTTTTTCTCAAATAATTAATTCGAAAGATTTTCGCAGTACTTTTTTTTTCGTTTATGTATTAAATAAATTAAATCGAAATAAGTTATATTCTTTGATAGATAAATAAGATTTATGCTAATATTTGATTATCGAATCTTGTGTAAAAATAACTTCGTAGCCTATTATTGTATTGTCTTATGCTTTGCATTTGAACAATGTTCTTTGGATTCAATCTTTTAATAGGCATGAAAATTTTGTATGAATATTAGAGACACCATGTCTATCACCACCGTTTCAATATTTAATGCCCTGCGAATAATGTGGTACATGAATCAGATAATTAAATTTGATCATTCGATTTTGTTTTGAAAAGCAGTAACATGGGACATAATCATGATGTCCAAAGAAGCAAAAACAAAGCAAAGTTTTCTTTTTACACTTAGTTCGGGAATTTTTCTAATGAAAGGAAAACAAGTTTGCCATTCAATTGATGACCACAACTACGATAGGCATCGGTTTCGTTACGAATGAGATAATGGATAATCGTTTTGACTTTTTATTTTGCTGAAAAAAAAATTCATTGAATCGGTTTAAATTAACTATTTTAGTGTAAAAATATGTGTTAGGTAAACATTATTGCTTACTCCGTAATCTGACCCAAAAGAAAACTGATTAACAGTAGCAAAGACAACAGCCTTATGTATCTCTATGTTCATATTCTCAAGAACAACATCTATATGCTTTGATCATCTTTGTTTTACGAATTTTTAATTCTGATTCTGATGAATAAACTCATTTTTAATAATTATTTCTCATGATTCGTGAATGTTTTCAACTTTCAAAATTTTATTTCAAATAACTCAAAGAATTTTCTGTCTTACATGGAATATGGTAATCTAGCAAGACGATATGAATGAAGTTTTTAGAAACAAATTTAATAATACTCTCTCACATATCAGTGGTATACTAATTTGTTTTTCTACAATTGATTCAGAACTGAAATCATAGGCAGATTTTATCATTCAGTAAGTTGTTTTGTATATCTTTCACTTGTCGTTGATTTTGATTCTGAAAAGTTGAGAAAGTTGAATTAGTGATTTTGTTGAAAATCATGAGTGTTAGCTGTTCTGACTTACGATTTAAAGTTTTCTAAACATTTCACTCAAATAAAATTACATTGATGCATCATGTTAAAAACAAATTCAAATGATCTATTCCACTTTCTTCGTACTATTGAATCCTTAATAGAAAAAACTTCTTCATGTGTCAACGGAATGTTTACTTTTGCTATTTAATAAGACTCCGAAATGTTCACATCATAGTGAAACTTTTATCGTAAAGAAAAGAATGTTTTGTTCTACTCAGAATCAAAAATGAAATTTTGCTTGTTTTTGTAAGACAACTATAATCTAAGATCTTATCTAGTTTTCGAGTTCTATTTACTAGTGACCGTCATATTTTGGATAGTTTTCATGACATGATGTTCTATTTTTGTAGAGACACCTTCATTTTCGACTACGTACAATAAGCTCTAGGAAACTAAAAATCAAAGAAACAAGACGAAAATATTCAGTTTTTTGAACTACCAGCATGGTACATATTTCTTTTAATATACTCTGCAATTGAAATCATGTAGTGTGCATTACCAGAAAATTCAATGTTTTGAATCATTGAGTGGGTGCGTGAAGAAGATTTGATTGATTTTACTCGACTATATCTATTCTAATTAACTAATGAGAAGAGATGGCACAACTATGGTCAAATGAAGTTTTATCCAGAAAGAACTTGAAAGGGACACCGAATATTTGTTCGTAAGTGTGCGGTGGACAAAAACTAAGTTTTCCTCTGAGAACCGTTTTCAGGTATGGTTGGACTTTTCTTCTTTTTAATCTGAATGCTCTAGCTGTTTTATACTGAATATCTAAATGGAATCGAGGTTCTGAATGACTTATGAATAAATTTTACATTACAATGAGTATAGAGCATAGTTTTATTTTCCATTGACCATTGTTAGACAAGATAGCATCATCGAATATTGGCATCGCTCAAAAGCAAGTGTGAAAGAGGTTTAAGGGAAGTTAGGTTCTTAAGATCACCAAACTTGTGAATTCACAGAGATTTTAATTTTCTACACTCATGCAATCAATAGTTTATTGATGGCATCCACATCGATCGATTGTAAATGACGCTTTCTATGAACCTCATTGTATACATATTGTTGCTACAAAGTCGAACTATGCATTGACATAGTCTAGAAAACGATAGAAAAAGGATATTCGTTTTGTGAAAGTAGTATTCATCCTTGTGAAACACTTGATTCTTAGCTATGTTTCCTAGAGAAAGTAATATCTATGTTCTTTTTTAAGGTGTTTTGCTAATTTCAACATAAATGTGAGCTAATAAACATATTTGGAAGTGAAATCAATTATCTTTGTTGAATAAATTCTACAAAGTATTATTTCTAATCTGTACTGACATGTAACTTGTTATCTCGGCATTGAACATTGGAATGTCTAGTTATATAGAAGTATTTCTGAATAACAGTGAAGACATTGGATTGGAAAAGGAAAAATAAACATTTTCTGGAGTAAACGGCACAAATAATCGGGTAGGAAAGAGGATAATTTTTCCATCACTCAATCTGTAAAATATCGAATTTAGCAAAGTTTTGATTTTGAAAAAAAAAAGAAAAACATTGTTTTTTAATTACAGCTAAAGAAAATCTCGAGAAAATTCCATGTGATATAAATAGATGTAGGTGATCATTATTAAGTTAGTCATATACCGCATATGTCACGGCAAGCTAGTCAATGAAAAACACTTATACACAGAATTCATCATCGAGCTACCACGTGTCTGCTGTGTTGCATTCCACAGAGATTGTAAAATGGGTCTTATAAACTTTGGCTGATGAGAAGTTAAAATAATATTTATTATAAACTAATTTTTTCCGGAATCGATACAACGGTTCATAAAAAATAAATGACTATCTAAGATCTACCAAAATGGCTTGTGTCTTGTTGACACTACTTTCAAAGGATTCTTACATTTCATTCGATCTTTATCATAGTTAGTAGAATAACAGCTGAGCTATGTTAGTAATGGACGTTCGAAAAAATTTTCCTCAACTTTTATACACTACTTACATTTATTATCACGACTTCAGATATTGATGAATTGTTCGTAATAGCACACGCCAAGATTGGATCATCGGATTCTTTCGGATATATTTGAATTCGATGAATTTCGATTGTCGTAATCCGATCAGATCTGAGAGGGTAAGCGTAACTTGTGATTTGTGACTTGTTTCGATCATCGTATTTGATAGGACTCAGTTATCGAAATCTAGTCGGTTCCATCCACTTTCAGGATCGAAGTCCTTGGATATTTTTTCTAAAGGAGCTGTCGAACATGTCTTAAGATTTTGCAAGTATGGTATGTAATGGTAATTAATTATTTTCTTGTGTTTCAAAAAAATAACTATTTGAGTCAATTGAGTCTCTATTGAAGTTTGTTTTACGGTAGAGTTGATTGAGCTAAGTTTAGATCAATTCAATAGTCTTCAAGAAGGATAAGGTTTCTTCATTGAAATTAATAATATTTCTTACTCCTGTTTAGGTCAGTGAAAGTTCTCAAACGGGAAACTGAGATCTGATATCAGCCACCAGTTTTTCTAAAAAGTTCAGAAACTGCTCATAAGTTCATGTGAAAAGAACTGGAAATCATCACAAGTTTTTTCTTAGGCATTTGGTACCATGCATAGTTCTGTTTTAAAGAGTAGAACTACTTAAGTACTCTGTTCTTACTGTGAACTGTCACATGCCTATTTCTGTTTACGTTCGAACAATATCTTGAAGAAGGATAAGTTTGATTAATTTAAATCAATTATTATCCATCACTCTGTTTTAGATCAGTTCAATGTAACGTACAACTATTAGTTTGATTGATTTTTAGTAATTATTTTGTTGTATTTCGTCCGGATCTTTGAATAACTAGTAGAGGATGAGAAAGAAATCGTGATTCGATGGCGATTTTGATCTATATGGTTAATGTGACTGATTGTATGTGAACAATTTGTTTCTAGAACGATATCGGACCTCCTTGTACTGTTCGTCCTTTATTAAGGAGCAATGAAAGTAGAGGTAGAATTCCTAGCTTTGACTTCATTTCTCGAGTGATTCCATTTATAAATATGTAAAAACGACGGTTGATAAGACTTGCATAAATTGTAGAATTCTGTTAAAGATTCGACCTGATTCGATCGGTTCCACTTGTTGGAACTGGTCGGATCAGACTGGGTCCTTTCCAAGTATAATGCTCATCGGATTCCAAGTCACTAAATTTAGGTGTCTTTCCGACAGAATGCTATTGGATTTTACCGGGAACCGAACATTTATGAAAAAGTATCATACCGGATCCGACGAGATTCGTTGGTCGGAATTTGCGATCTAGAATATCCTATTGGAGAATTTTCAAACTTATCAAGAAGAAAACAATTTTCATGGATACAGAGAATGCAACGTAACATCTATGATTGATGTGCAATTCGTGGTAAATACAAACTTCGAAACTTCTGTTTAAAACACAACTAATCGATTTGAACGGAAATCAAGGAATACGTTCGAAAAATATGTTTTTAGTTACTGATTTTATCCACAAAAGAATTCTATGTAGCATACGAGAAAAGACGTGTATTAACACGCTCTTAAGACAAAATAACAGCAATATTCAATCGCTCTTTGTTTCTACGTTGTAATCTGTAGAGCCATTTACAATTTAAGCTGTGCTAGTTTTATACCTATCGCTGTAATCCAACTCAAATTATAACCATAGAGCTTGACTACATAATTGAATATTTCGAATCCTGACAAAACCCAAAGAACGATTAGCAGTGATTCTACAATATTGATCTCATATTATGAAGTCATCTAATGTCGAACTGGCATGTTCATAGATGGTAGTATATCAACGGATGCTACGAGTTAATATGAAGATCCTATACTTGAACAACTGATTACATAAAACAACGATCGTTTGTAGAGTTCTAATCTGACTTTTGATTGCTTTAGAATTTTAGCGTGCTCGTTTCTGTTTTTCGTTGACGACAATATCAGGGAATATCGTTACCGTAGTGATCCATACGAAGCAGCAAGCAATGTTCATAGTAAATTCATAGAAAGAATCAATATTGATGTAATATGAGAGAGATATGAATATGGATTTTATTATTATTTCATTCGATTCGAGTGTAGATATTAACACAGAGTTCAAATCTAAAAGAATACGTAGACAAATATGTTCACTGATGATTTTTTTAATCTGTAACATGTGATAGATAAGTGAAAAAGTTGAATCTATTTACAAACGATTAGAAATCCATCTAATTAAATATAGATCAATCGCAACGAAAATACGATTTTTATTCAATTCTATTAGTTAAAGCAGCTTACCTAAAAGCTTGTCAAACAAATTTCATATTTCTAAATTATGAGACGAGAGTTAAATCAATTTCAATACTTTTCTGTTAGATATTCATCCTTAGTGATTATTCGTATGAAAAAGAAAATCACGTAAAACACTATAAAGAGCATTCCATTCGATTCAATTCAACTTCATAAAGGTTTATATGAAAATTTGATTGTAAAAAATCTTGAATATAGTTTTATTTGATAAAACGAAATGTCTTATTCTTTTCAATCGATTTAGATTAAAAAAGAAAAGCTACTGCACAAAAGAGCAAGCTCATTATCACATTAAGACGAAAAAAAATAGATGCTATTCATGTCGGAAATGAATAATAATTGTGAAAAATAATATTCGTCATATGATGTTATACTAGACTATTCATAGACTACTAATATCATGTTACATTCAATTATTCATTCTACTTATTCCCCCTGTTTAGTTTATCTTGTCAATCGTATTATTCTAGAACCTGTAAAACGATGGATATTATTCAAGGTAAAACAAAAATATCATGACTATGCATGTGTTGTCATCATTGAGTAATATAAAAAAAAAGAAAACATGAATAAAAATAAGGGATTACAAGTCAAACTTGAATAAATGCGTAATTAATCTTGTTTTCTTTTGGTATACTGTCACGCAACGACGATTTTGTTTTTCTTGGACCATTTTTGCCGTACATTGGTAAGCATATATATATATACATGAATATGATGAAAAACCTCTACCTACACTTCAACTAATCAGAACCGTTACTTTTAGAAACACTAAAATTTATCAATCAAAACATGAGGTCAGTTCTTTTTTAAAACTTTATATTAAGAGAAAGATATATGTTCTGTTTTTTGTTTCAATTTCAAGCAGCCGTCTAAGTCATCCATTTTTTGAAAAGCACGATGACCGTTTGAAAGCACTTTGGACAATGGATCGAACAAATGGAAATAGCACAGAAAAATTAGCAAAACTAAAAGAAGCAATTGCTAAAAGTTCTCCCAGTGGCCTTATTGATATATATGATGATAAAACTGGAGAATCTCGAGCAAAAGTAACACTTTTAATAATAGCTTGTTTTGAAGGAGACTACGATACCATTAAACTTTTACTTGATGTAAATATAAATACATTGTTGCCTTAAAAATAATAATAGAAAATGTTGAATTAATAGAATGGGGCTAATACAAATGAATGTGAAAGTGAACATAATTTAACGGCGATTCATGTTCTTGTCGACGGTCCCTACAAAGGGCAGACTCTAAAAGAAACTGAACGTGCACAACTCATTCGAGCCATGGTTAAAAACGGTGCTGATGTTAATCATCCGGACAAACATCAGTTGACACCAATTCACAAGTTTGCATATCAAATTTAATGTTCATAATAAAATTCATATTTTTTAAAAATGTAAATAGAACTGCAATCAATGATCGTCCAGAATGTTTGGATGCGTTGATTGAAGCTAACGTTGATCCAAATGTTGTCTTTCTGGGCGAAAGAGCCATTAGTATTGCTGCAAGACAAAATCGCGATCAAATTCTAAAAAAATTAATTAATTATCCTCAAACGAAAACCGATTATCGAAATGAGAGTGGTGGAACTATTTTACATTTTGCTGCTGCCGGTTTGTATTCATTTGAAAAAGTTGTTAAAATATTGAATATTTTTGTTTTTCAAGGAACTGTCGATAGTCCAGGATGTATTGACTTGTTATTAGCAACTGGTTTGGACGTTAATACTAAAGATAATCGAGGAAATACGCCCACAATGGTTGCATGTTTTTTCAACAAACCTCGAATTCTTCAATCACTTATTGCAGCTAAAGCTGATACAACAGTTAAAAATAATGATGGAAAAACTGCACTTGATATTTGTACCGACAACGAATCAGACGAATGCAAAGCTATTCTTTCACATGCATAATTTTATACTATTATCAGCAATTAGACAACTTTTTACCCTTCTGTTTTTTTAACTGAAAATCACCTTAAATAAACATTTCTATTCATATTTATTGTTTGTATAGGTCTACATGAAATTATCGATTTATATTTAGCTAATTGTTGACTAAAAAAACATAGAGAATTACTTCGACTTAAGTTATAATAGCAAGCAGCTCTTAATGGTTGTAAAAGCAATTTTCTCCACGAATTCCTATCGATGTAAATTATCTGTTAATAAAATTTCTTTATGATAAAACAAGCTGAATCGTTTTTCTTAGAATTCTAAATGAATTCTTTTATTTATAACACATCAATTCTAAATTGTGATTACTATGTGCCACGAAACAAGTGCCAATAGACAACAGTAAGAAAACTATTGTAACTATTGATGTATTTCTTAGAATTTTAATGCAAACTAATGTAAAATTTTTATCGAAATTTTGGTAGAGTGTGCCACTATCAATAGACATCACTTTTATGGTTTGCTAAGTTATTTCTACCGCAGTAGTGAGCTTCCTATGAATTTCCTTTGAATAGGACGTAGTTTCGGTAGTAGAGAAAACAAGAATTTGAAGACGAAATTGAGACCGAGGGCTCGCACTATGCTCATTGGTGAATAGATTCGGTGATTCATATTTCAATCAGCATGCTAAAGTACAATAATAATGAGCAAGAAACTACTATTTCTTAAATTTTTGCGAAGCTAAACTTGTCTGTATATCTTAGAAAAAAAAAGACAGAATCTAAATAATCGAGTACTAACAATAGTGAAAAACATAATGAAACACAAGAAAAATTTTTTAAATAATATCTACATAATTTTATTTTGTGATTCAAATAAATCTATTGCTTTTTCTCGTTCAATCAGTCTGAAATTATTTGTATCATCTTAAGAGACAAAAAACAATTTGACAATATTTTTTTGTGAAGGAAGAAAAAAACGGATCCGAACTCCCAGATTTGAACTGGGGACCTATAGGTTACTACGTTTTTTCCATTACAGCCTACCGCTCTGCCAGCTGAGCTAAGTTCGGATACTGGATGTGCGTTCTTTTAATAACATCTTTTAGAATTTTCATGTTCTTCAAACGAGATTGATCGAAGAAAAATGCTTCAAAATTTTGTAAAATTTGATGTGATCGCAATTGATCGACAATCAATTATTGTATTTTGTTTTGTAATTAGGAAAAAAAATCATTCATTGAACTGTTAAAATTAGATAGAAATATTGTTGAGAAAAAAAACTGTTCTATCTTCGTCGTATAGATTTTCTTTGTTTCGAAGTATAAATCATTCAATAAATTATTGTGAGCAAAAAACGATTGAGAGATATTCAAAATATTTTGGAGAAAAATGAAAATTGTTAATCTTTAGAAAAACAAAATAAAAAATACTTTGAAAAAGTTAATTAATGAGACATTTGCGTTTGATTATTAAATTGGACCAATGTTCTATGACTTATCAATTCTTAAACATTTTTAAAAGAGTTTATTGAACTTTGAATCGAATATTTCGAAAATCATATAAAATCGAATGCTTTTAATATTCTCACTTAATATTTTTCTAGATTTATTGTTAATAATCATGGAAATTTAAGATTTTTATTAAATTCTTAAAGCTTATTCGAGAAGAAATCATGGTGCAAACAATTCCTTTGTGGAATACCTTAACTAAGAAAAGCATTTGTCGTATTCTCTACTTAAATTATTTTGATCTTTAGTTTATATAATAATGAAGGAGTTAATTGTTGGTTAATTAAATATCAAGTTATTATTGAGAGAAAACGTTCCAGGAAATTTTGCATAAAGTATCGCCTAATTGATTGTTCGTTTGCGAGTAATCTCCTTGAAATGTTGATCAAATTTTTTTCATCATCAATTGTTTCAGTGCTCTGCTTGTAAAAAGTTATCTGCTTTCGATATTTGTAATCGATGGTAGAAAAAAATCGTAAGTCGCATTTACATGGATGCACTTATAATCTGTAAAGAGCCATAGACAAGCAGCTAACTAAAAGATAGATGCTATGTAAAGTCGAAAAGCATGTGATGTCAACTTCATTGTTTGTAAAATCTAGCTAAGAAAGAAAATGAAATGGGAAGAAGCTCAACAGTGTAAGTATCAATAACAGTAATATTACTTATTCCCGAATTATTCTTCGCTGATAGTTATTAGCGTCTGTTCATAAAGTACTACTTCGTATCATCTTGCGCTTTTATTCACATGCTCTGTATGGATTGATGTACGGTCTAACCTTTCGAAAACGGCCAAGAATCGATCATTATGAGTAAAAAGAATTAATTTGAAGATACTTTAGTCCATATAAAATCTTTGTGATCGCTGTAGTGATTTTTTTTTGATTGATAATATAGAGGAAGTGGTTAAGATAAAGTGAATAAATTGAAAAAATCTTTATTCCTTAACAATCCACAAAATGATGTTAACAGATAGCGTGAAAATACTTTTATAGAAAATTTTTTCACATTCAAACTTTTCATCTCATGATTTATGTTTCTCGATGATGACACTAATAGTTCCTGATCTATATGTACGACTCTGATCTAAAGTACATTCTCATTTCAATTAATATCTGCAATATGCAGTATACATGCAGAGCGTCAAACAACCAATGGGCATTCTACCCGTGTACACTTACACATATATCTCGAGAGATGCGTCATATTTGTGTTTATAATCGTAATGCTTCTAAGGAAACAGATATATATTTTGTTTGACATTGAAAAACTTGAAACTTCATGATTCATATGAAGTTTATTTTGGGATATCGCAGCTAATGATCATGACAAATCCTTGTTTCCCAAATAAAATTAAGTTAAAAATGATATCTCTTCATGTTATATAGTAAAAGTTATGAGATCTTCGGAATTCGGAATTTCAGAACCTCCTAGAATTACAGATCTTATCGCTATTGAGAACACTTTCATACAACATCTCGAGCTATACTAGCTACAAAATCATCACTTTATATACTAAAATAGATAGTCGACTATATTCATGATTTCTGGAAGAAGCTTGATTAATAAACACTTTTCAAAGATTTTAAAATTACCAAAGAAAAATATAAGATTCATCACAAATTAAATCGTCGATAAAGTCGTATAAATAGAAACAATAGTTCTAAGAAAATAAATCGACTATGTTCAAATCATTGAATTCCGTACCTTTGGTTTATTGATTTACTTTTTTAGTTTTCTATGTAGTTTTTCCAAAACAAATATGAAGTAATATTATCTCTTTACTTCTACACAAGTTAGACTTTGGTCAACCTAGTTGAATTTAGCTTTTCTCCGAGTAAAACACCACTAGCTTAGAAAATAGGAAGATCAGAGAAGATAAAATATGAGAGAAAAGAAGACACACACTGTTTAGGCCACAGAAGAGTTCTGCCAAAGGCAAGATAATAAAAAAATAAGAGAGAATGGTCGTTCGTCTAGAGTAAGCAATGTATATTAGGCATCATCTTCTCTGTCGGATACCGAACAAGCAAACTATGATTGAATCCTATTGGTTACACTCGTTCGAGGTTACGCAAATCTTGGCAGGGAGACACAGATAAATTCTGTTGTCGGTTGTTCCTTCTTCTCTCTTGTACTATATGTTAGGAAGAAACGAGAAGTAGTTTTCCCCTTTTTTCTTCTATCGCGAATATCAGCTCTTTTCTCTTTGCTGTGACTATAAATAACAGACGTGACTTATCATAAGTTATCATTCAATATATATCTTATTCTTTCTTCCTTCATCATTAATACAAAGTCAGACGGTTAGTTTTTTTTTCGTACTCATTTGGTAATACACAGACATGATTTCCAAGTACAATGCATTGCTTGTATCAGCCGTCCTGATGGCCATTTTATGCTTTTGGGCGACGACAAGTACCGAGGAAAAATGGATCGATCAAACACAAAATATTTCTTCAATGGCATACAGTCAAGATACCGATGTTCAAACGTCCAATGAAAAGTAGAAGGAATAAATTTGATAGAAACGTTCATCTTTTTTTTTGCCATCTTTATACATAGGAACAGAAAATACTTCAACTATCTTCGCCTTCAAGATGGTGAATGCCATAATTGTTCAACATACAAATGTACTGGTCATAAATCAAATATGGGTGGTTCGGAATGGTGTATCATGTTATTCTCTGATGCTCTTGCTCACTGTGATTCGGATCCTAATTGTGGTGGATATACAATGACGACAGCCGAATGGTTTCACAAAATGTACGATAAAAATGGACAAATTGCTGTTCATTTAGCTAAATCTGATGGAAAACCAATTGAATGTCCCTTAGCTGAATGGAGTAGCTATGAAAAACAAAATACTATTCGTAATACACCTGTCATCTATGGAAGATCAACATGTGAAAATAAGTCAGTAAACTAAACAACACACATTCGTAATTGATATATGTCGATGTATAAATGATTATATTTTCTATATTAACAGTCAACAAACTAGTTGTGAAAATTCACAGAATTTCAAATATGTATTCGTTAGCAATTCTGATTGTGCCAATGGCAATTCATTGTATTCATGTGACGACCATCCGAATCGAGTTGACAAGACGAATGTTAATTGTATTTTACCGATGGCCGATGCTGTGACACATTGCAATTCCGATGATCAGTGTGAAGGATTTCTAATTAATACGGATGATAACTGGCAAAAGAAGTTGGCAAAAAATGGAATGCAGTTGGTACAATTAGTCGGAAAAGGTGTAACATATACGCCCAGTCAAACATGGCGTAGCTTCAAAAAACAACAATAATTATCTTGCATTGTTTTGTTTTTTTTTGATTTTTTTTCTTTAGATATGCTGTAAGGCTTTCCTATCTAATCGAGTGTGTAGAAGTTTCATGCATGTTATTTACTCAATGATATTATACGAAAGAATATCGACGATTGATTCGATTTCCAAGAAATCATGTTAGCCATATTTATCGGCTATTTTCTTTCTATTCATTTTCAATATACAAATACAAATCAAGTCCGTAAATTTTAATGCAGACAAACAATGAATATAAGGAGAAACAATAAATCAACCTCTACACTGTATGGTTCAGTGAGGACACAAGTTACTGTCATCAAAATGCACACCTAATGGTGAACTATCTGGATTGAAATCTGTTTACAAATTCGAAGAAAGATTTCATTTGTGGTTAACTATTGTTTTTCCATTCCTTTGAAGATCATTTCGAATAATGACTGCATCGTTTCTTAAATACTGTAAGTATTAAGTACATGCACTGATTGGAATGCTTCTATAAGTTTGTTCTTTAGTATTTGTCTAGAAAGTGTTCATTTTGACAAATATTTTTCACAATAATGCCATCCTGACATAATCGTATTCATGAATTCAAATTAAATTCAATATGTCACATCATATTTTGACAGAAGAAAGAGTTTATTTGAAAATTAAATTTTTTGATGGCAACTGAATTCACTTTAAATAGAATTGAAAAGTATTTTGTTATTTTTTAAATGATTTCACATGAATATTATCATGAATTATGATTGATAATAAATATCCAGTAGTGAAAATCAATATAATACTTGTGAATATGTCGCAGAATGTCCATGGTATTGAAATCGATTGGAAGTTACACAGTATCTATCAGTATTATCGCTTTTATCTATAACTAATCATTGGGAACGGCAAAGAGATCATTTTCAAAGATAAATTTATTCAAATAAATTATTTCAATTTGCAAATCAGTTATGTGATGTTGAGATTCGAATTCGTGTAACGATGATCATTAAAAATTGCTGAATTTTTAACATGCACATCAACATATGCATTTATTTAATTATGAGAAAAATTAAACGTTATTATAACATATTATTTCTGTATTTTTTTATTCAAATTTGTTTTGAATACTTATCGTAATTTGTGATAGTATTTCTCAAGTTTTTTTATGTTTCTTCTAAATTTTTAAAATAGAATTTTTTTGTCAGATACTCCGAGATAAAGATTTTAGTTGATTGTATGACAACATTGATTATTGCATATAGTTTTTTCTCACAAAACTTTAAGGAAGAAGACTTTTTGATCCATAAGTTTTCTTCTTTACTCTTTACAAGGAAAATTTTCATGGAACACTTTCCTAAACAATAGTCATAGAATAGTTATATATCAGAATCGCACAAATCTATAAAGTAACCTCCTCACTGATCGACATATTTCTTGAAGATGATTCAACGGTCCTACTGTTTGTGAATAGAAATATCTCTTTCGGAGATAGCTAGAAAAACGTAAGATGAATTGCTGGTAGAGCTCGCTAGAGGTAAGCTGTGCCAAACAGGATACTGAGATTCATCTCAATATGTATGGCTGCCAATTGAATGTACGCTTGTTTGTATGTTCAATTATTGTAGAATTTAATGAAAAGATATCTAACAAGTGGGCTGATAGAAAATTTAGGAAATACTACGGTATTAAATACTAGAAAAATCTCGGAGGGTTCTCAGATCATGAAGTATTGAACATTTTTTTGTCATGTTCTGATAAGAAGATCCTATATGGATTATTTCGAAGTCAGCTTATCTTCTAGAAAAATAGTCTGCCGTGAAAATTAAAGTTATCGCGAGGTTCTACTCTTATCTAGCTGAATATGAGATTTGAGAGATTTGAAAATCTTAAGAAAAAAAGTTTAAAAGTACGTTCGGTTTATTATGATCTGAATATTGAAGTATAACTCAAGACATGAGCGGCACTTCAACACTTGAAGAGTCTGCAGTTGCGTCCCCTAAAAAGTATTCGAGATTGCAATAAAAATGTATTGCTTTTCAGAATTGTTCATGTTTTCCTAGTATGTAACCTGTGATTATCAACACATGATTTTGTAATTTATTCTGTTTCCGTTCAAAACAGCTATATAAGACCATACTCATAAAAGAGATAAACTAGTCGATAACATAAATGCTGAAATAAACAGCGTTCGTAATAAGACTAGCATATATTGAACTTGATTCTAATCCTCATAACATTTTCAAAAAGGTATAAATAGTTTTGAAATCTTAGACAATCGTTTACTCTAGTCTCAAGAGGAAATCCTAATGATCAATGACTAGGACAGTTTCATTTTGACAATTACTGCTTTTCCTAAAACATTCAGGCTACAAGATCCCTGCTTCAACATGAATATTAAACTATCGTTTCCGTCAACTTTAAGCTTTTTTCGGAAATGTTGTTCACTGTAGTCAAATTGTTCGTAGGTGACATTTTTGTTCTTTTTTCAAATTCATATCTATATGAAATTTTGAGGATAATTTTCAACGTGCACAATAATACAAGGCAGTTAATGCTAATTGCAATAATTTTCTATTCTTCTTCTTCTTCTTCTTTAATTTTGATACTGAAAGTCCCACAAATCAAATCAACTATTGCTATATAAATTGTTCTGTCTATTGTTAGATGTGAACGTGTGAAATCTAATTAAGAGTCGAACAAAAGAAAATTGAATACGCTATGCCTGACAGACTCATTGAAGAGTACCATTATTAATAATATACCTGGCTTATCGTATCAGATTGATGTTAAATTAGCCGACCACAATCATCAAAAATTGATTAGCTTTTCAAGTGTTTCCAATTTAAAATTCTTCAAATCTTCTGAAATTTTAGTAGTATGCAAATCAAATTAAAAGAAGCATGAGTATTTTTTAGAATAGATCTTGATTGAAAGTAAAGAGAGAGAGATGCGCGGTTTTGATAATTTAAAATAAGGAACGAAGTTACAATGAATCGTTAGTACGCAGTTTTCTGAAAAGTTTCTTGGGAGCGGCACAATAAGATTTTTTTAAATAGAGATGTTTCATTAGGTTTGCAAGGTGAATTTTTTTGTCAAAAAGATCTGTCATCGTTGCAGAGTAAACCATTAATAATTCATAGATGGTTATTTGATTTAAATACCCGATTTATGTAGATCATTAAACTTTAGTTTAACAATTACTGTGCATTACTAAATATTCAAATTCAAAAGGTTTCATTTTTAATCCCAAGCTAATCTCTATACCGAACTAGTTATAGACAGGGATGAATATGAAATACGATTTTCAATTTTAACTTGAATCAATGGATGAATTTATCATGTTTAAGAAATGAGCGTTACATATTGATCAATCATTTATTTTAGTTCTGAGTTTAATCGATATCGATTGATACTATTTCTTAGTATCCCTATTCAGTGTTTGTTTCTCTCGAATAGTCAAACATCTTCATGATGAAAGTTTGCAGCCAGATGGTGTATGGTGTCATTTAAAGATTGTTTTGTTTTCAACATCAGCATGTCATACTTTTCTTTGCCATGCTCATTAAAAATCTGCATTAATGTCTTTTTCATACAGGAATGAGTTTTCTTTTTTGCATCTTCGACTCCCTCATCATCCCATACACATACACTACTGTAAATTTCTTCATGCGTGCAAATTTTTGGCATGCCATCGAGAAAAATGATCAGTTCATAATTCAGTAGAGTTGTGCGATTCGTGATTTTATATCGTTGGGACATGATTGTTTCGTACTTGAAATATTGATGGTTTGATGCCGTTTTTACTAGCCGTTCCACGGGGGAACATTCATGTATATGGGCCCATGCTTCTGGCGTGGAGCGTTTTCCAAAACAGACATCAGGAAATCGAAATGGATCTTCGACGAGTGTAGGGAGTATAGAATCAGCTTGTGGACAACATTTATCTACTATTTCACATGCTGCCTCCATAACTTGACGGAACACCAATGGAGAATTCACTCGTAATAAATGGTTGAGTTTGCCTAGTGCAACAACATCTTCGTCAATCGTTAGAAATTGACATGGAAGCAATCCAAGCAAAAGGTAGACAATAATTCTTAAGCAATTCATTTGATTGATTTCTTAGCTAACTTAATCGATTTCTCTTTATATAATAGAGTGCGAGAAATGTGAGATCTGGTATCATCGATATAATCAACGCACTACTTTACCATGTCGAAGTGAAAGTAACCGATAGCGAAGATAAAACAATTGTGTTTTGCATTGTAATTTTAAATCACTCAATATGTTGTATGATTGAGAGAAAAACAAGATAAATCTTAAGATTTAGTGTGAGTAACTATAGTTTACTTAGTATCTTTGTAATGTATGCAACATATATTTTTGAAAATGAAAACAAAGACTGGCGTACAATGCTACGAACAAGATCATTTATTTTGGCAAAAGATGAATTCATTTTCTACATTGCATCAAGTAATGAATCATTGTTTTCCTATATATTAAATTAAATATTTTTCTTAACCAGGTGTAAAATATAGAATCTACACTTTGAGATTACTGCCAATTCTTGGCTAACTGCTATAGTGAATAAAGTGAGTGTCATATTTCTTCCACCATGACAGTAACCAGTACTGTGCATGACATGGGATACCGCTCTAGGGATCGTTGCAATCGTCTTACGGATGTTATGAAGCTTCAAATTGTAAACGTCGAAGAAAACTTTCAGTATCATTCGATAATATCTAAGCATATTTAAAAGTAATTGAAACAATCGAAGGGTTTTTATTCGGCATAGGCAACTGCATCATTATTGTTTTTAGATATCTTCTTTATTATCTTATATGTCTTTATTGGCGTAAGTTATTTCGAGCAGCGAAAGATTGGCATAGATAGGTTTGTTTTGATTATGTCATCGGTCTTGAGATGAAAATACAGAGGATCTGAAAAGTATACAATACTCACCCACTAAAGCAGAAGAACCTGTTTTTAAAGAAATATCTAATATTATTTATGTGTTTCTAATATTGGAATGTAACGATCCATTTTTAATAGCTCTTCTACTACACTTCTACCCATAAGTCAAAACTCATGAGTATTTGAAAACTGATAAAAAGAAAAAGCAATTTTGACGAATTTCTAGAGCACCCGATTATCGAACAAGATGTATAAATCTAGTAATTAGCCTATCAACTTTGTATTTGTAAGTGTTTGCATATAGGAAAATAAAGCTCATAATTGAGAACACTACCCAGGTCAATCAGAACGATCCGTAAACGGTCGTAAACGATGCAATTTCGGTGATATACGATGGTCGTGGCGGTCGATCGTTTACGAATGATCGTATACGAGATTATCACGGGTAAATACGGCAGTATTTAGGATGGTCGTTTACGGACCATTGCAAACGATACTGTAACGATCATCGCAAACAGTCCCTATTTCAATCGTATTTACCATACGGTGCCAGACCATGCGAGAAAATATTTTACTAGGGCAATAATGTTTTTTTCTTAATTCCCGTTCGAGTTGTCCCTATTATTGCTTTTTATTTTGATCCGTCTCTTCTTTTCGTAAATCACAGCGCCCTCTCTTCTATTCTGTAATATGTGCATAAATTACACCAATCACTGTATCTACGTGATAACAGTTAGAAATAATTTCCTTTTCATTCTTTGCACATTTCATTTTCGTTTAGATGATGAGGGCATGACGTCTACTAACGGTAGGTAAAAGTTATTTATATTATTTAATTTTCAAATTATTCTTTTACTTTACTTAAATTTTATGTAATTATAGATTTAATTTTTTTTTCGATTTCTCTTAATTTTTAATTTATATCTAATTTTAGATTTATTTTTATTTCGATTGTTACTTCATTTTTTAATTTTTATCGGACTTTAGATTTTATTTTTATTCTAATTTTTATTTTATTTTTGCAAGCTTTTTATTTTACTTTTTTAACCTTTCATTTATTTCATCTTCATTGAAATCTATTTTTTTATTGTAATTTCTTTTATTTTTATTTTTTCAATAAATTAAATTTTTTATCTGAATCAATTTTTATCTGTTGCAAAAAATGTGGAGCGAAGTCTTAAAAAACTGCAGGAAAACAGATCGTTTACTGCCGTACACAACAGAGAATACTATCTGTATACGGCCACTGTAATTCTTCATTAACGGCCGTTTACATCCCCGTATACGGTACGGAGAAATGCGTCCGTATTACTGCCCCTGTTAAAACGGGGTAATACGGCGCCGTAACGAGCCGTATTTTCATCGTAAACGGCAGTAATTACAACGTATCCTTGTCGTCTACGACCCTAAACGACGCCGTAACGGTGTCCGTTTTACTTGACCTGGGTATTGCAATATTTCGCTGGCGTTTCAGATGTATCTTTATATTAACCAGGCGCAATATATATTAATTGCCCAGCACAAACTGACGTTATCACATTTTATTTGTGTCAAGATCCATGAACACCTAAGCATACTTCAATTCCAAGACATATCTATGCCTAGAGTATCTAATGATTATTCTCAATCCAAAGAAATGTCGGCCGTTAGATTCTGAAGTGACTCTTGACATAAACAACATCATCTATCAACTAATAAGCTTGCTAGTTTCAGATGTATACCTAGGAACTCGCCGTCTCGCAGTGAATTGATACCATGCTAAGGAGTAAGTGTGTTGTGAAATTTTACGATCCATAAAGATGCATGAAACAAAAATTTTCAAGAGAGCTCCAGCTTCTTAGAAACGCCAGCCAAAGGAACCGAAACGGTAACGTTACTTTAAATGAAATGGTTTAACATAGGGGCCTATCTACGTGTAGGACTTTTTATTTATTTCGAAACTAAGAAGATATGTGTTAGAAATAGTTTGCTCTCTGCTAGTCTTTCATGAGAACTTGAAAATACTATAAGACAATAGTGAGTAGAACGCTTCTTGAATCAATCACGATATACTGTATCAAAACAGTGATGTGGGGATGCAGTTCTTCATCTCATCAACAACATTCACATCTTTCTGTACGAAAAAGAATTTCGCAGTTCATACAATCTATAAGAATTTCAACTATGTTGCAGAATGTTAAATTCAATAGTACAGTCAACGCTCGCATCAAAACTTGATCTCTCAGTCTTGAAATCATACCATCAATATTCATTGCAAGCACAATACGAGTATATTCATTCTAGAAAAGAGTACAATAGATGCAAAACAATATTTGATTAGTTTTTGCGAAAAAATCTTGCAGTCATAAAAAACTAAGAAATGTTTTCAGTCACGTCATGTCAGATCAATATTACTAGGAATGTCAAAATAGGCAGCTTCTCCATGTTCTAGCATAAGAATGCGGTCACTGTTTGCTATTGTATTCAATCGATGTGCAATCGTTAAAATTGTACGATCACGAAATTTGTCCGAGATTACGTCTTGAATCATCATATCCGTCACATGATCAACATTGGCCGTAGCTTCATCGATGAGTAGTATGTTGCTTCGCTTAAGAATAGCTCGTGCTACACATATTAATTGACGTTCTCCAGCACTCAAGTTACTACCTGATTCAGCTACCAACTGGCTTAGTCCATCTGGATGATTATTTATCAACTGTTTCAGTTGAACAGATTCAAGAACTCTCAGACATTCTTCATCCGAATACTGTGAGAACGGATCAAGATTGTATCGAAGAGTACCGCAGAATAATATTGGTACTTGTGGGATAACGCTCAAATGAGAACGAAGTTGATCGAGGGAAATACAACCGATATCAATATTGTCAATAAGAATACTGCCGGTGACTGACGATTGATCGACAAGTCGAAACAGAGCTTGAAGGAGTGATGATTTTCCGGCACCTAAAACAGCACTAGTCATAAACAAATGAATGTTTTGTATTTATATCTGAAAAAATAGCTGTAAACGATTCTCAAAATAAACTTTTATTTTCTATCGTAATTTGACAAAAAAAAATCATTTTCACATGACATGATTTTCAAAAAAGTTCAAAATCGAGGAACATACTTATCACTGCTTTACGACCAAATGACTGTGAAACCATATTATCATCAACCATTCGATTACTAATAAAATAGTAATAGGTACTATATTTTAAAAAAAGTTTCCCTCATCAACATCATTTTACAACATTTTAGCAAACACTTCAGGTCATAAGAGTTGAATTTTGTTCAAAATTCTTAGCCAACAAATCACACGATAGTATGGCTTCGTGAGTAAATGTATAACTTTTCAAAAGTAATATTTATTCTTGTTATTGCATCTATAATTTATCAATCAGTGACATTTAAAGTCATGAAATTTAAAATTATTCAAGTTTTTGAAAATTTATGGCTTCACTTAAACCTATACTTAAATTTACCCCTCAGGTAGTTCGCATGATTCATTTCTGAACTGAAATGATTTATGCCTGATGTCTATCTTGATACGATTTGTAAACATGAATGGATATTGTTTGCTTCTCTGAAAAATGAATGCATCTACTGGTCAAATCCCTCTGAGAACTGAAGAATAACTGAAAACTCTACGATAGAAGTGTTTCGGATTCGATGAAATCCAATAGAACGTGATAATGTTGTATTCTTGGATACAATATATTTGATGGCATGATCATCAGTCAGAAGAGATGATGATAATGTCTCACGGGTACCGAGAAATTGTTATAGAGATATAAGGATACACTATTTTACCATCAACTAAAAAGACACACTTCATAATCATCGAGTATACCCAGGTCCGAGACGTACAGCGGGAACCGGCCGGATCCCGTGTTATTCCAACGAATTCCGGAAGCGGGTTTCCGAAACTAGCCCCGGCTTCCGGATCCGGCTTACTTCCCAGCAATTCCGGGTACCAAAGCGTATTCACGGATACGGTTCCAGTTTCCTATACAGGATCCGTAGTCGGAAAACACCGTTTCAAAGGTTGGACCACATACGGTCCAGATCCGGCCGTTTCTGGATCGGATACCGATCACGGAAAAAGCAATTTTCCCATCCGGAGAGAACACGGCTCAGATCTGACCATTTCCGCTAAGCTCCCGAAAACTCATCTGGCCGTTTCCCAAACAGCGCTAAATACTCACAATTACTAAGTAAAGTCTCTGAACTTTGATTCCAGCTTTTACTTCTTTTTTAAACAAGCCTAAAACAACACCAGAAGATACCCTGGGAACAAATAAAGTTCTAGTAAAACATTAAATAATTCCCTCCAAACTCGCTTTTGTCACAAAAATAGGAATTTTCAGTCCGAAGACCTAAAAATCAGATTTTTAGATTTTCCCAGGTCAATTAAAACGGATATCCGTTACGGTCCGTATCATTCGACCTGGGTTGGCAAACAGAAAACGATATGTGTAAGAACAGTACACATGTTAAACACCAGTGTTTTGAGACTTTCCTGAGTCTTCAATCAAGGTAAGTGACGCTACTAAAGTCTCTTAAGGAGCTATCCTTTCAAAATTTTATCAAAAAATTTCGAATGCAAATTAATGCACTGAAACCAATAACACATTAAGTAACACGTCTGAAATTTTCAAGCGACCCTATCAAAATACGGTAAACAATCTAGATCATGGACATCGTCCTTAAATTAAAGGAATTAGAAAAAAAAATCCCAAAAAGGACCTCTAAAGGTCATTTTTTGTAAAATGATGATTTGGATATCAACGAATGATATAAATGAGAATTTAATATTCGATGCAATTGTTTTTCAAGCGGAGGCCCGATTTCCAAAGCAGAAATAATTTGGTAGGAATACGGTGGATTCCGACTCTTTTCCGATGCTTCTTTACCGGATTATTGTATTTTCCGGTTGGATCCTGGCGGAACTTGCTATAGTTCCGGTAGGTTCCTGCCTGATCCGAGGTATTTCCTTGAAATTTCCTGTTTCCGGAATATCCAGGTTCCGGGCACGGATAATTCCGGCTGGAATACTGCTTCCATGTTCCGGTGGTTTTTCCGGCCATTTCCGGCCGGAAATACACCGGAACCGGCAGGAAGAAGCCGAAATATATCCCGTTTCCTGCGGGATCCGGTCTCCGGAACGAACGACCTGGGTAGTATTCTTATCAAACTGTAACAATTTAAAAATACTAATAGTGAATATTTGGAGTATTTTAAATAATACTTGCGGTAACCAAATTATTATTTCGATTGGTTGACAAACTTTCGATCTAATATTTTCGGTAGTATAACTCCAGTTTTGATAAGAAATAAAATAGAATCTTTTATGGTATTTCAACTTGTAGACAAATTCATTTTCGATTTCAGTGGCAATTTATTGAATAATCTTGAAGAAGATGTTCTTCTGTTGAAAACTAATTTAAATTTCAAAGCTTCTCTCCCTACGTGATTACTTTTCAGCAACGTATTTAACTGTCTCTTTCATCACACGTCTTATGAGAGGGTGTAGAAACAGTCAACAAAATAGCATCACGTGCACGAAAACCGAACTGTTGCATTGCTTTTCTTTGCAGACCATAGTTCTCAATCTTCAGCGTCAACGTCGGTTATATATGAATTAATTTGAATTTTGCTCAGAAATGATATATTTCAGATTTGTGAACAAGAAATTGATTTACTACGAACTTCTATGAGCGAACTTAGTCACTAATTTCAGGGTAATGCTTGGAAACTAGAACATTAAGTGTAACTATTAGTTATACCTGTTCGACCAATCACTCCAATCTTTTCTTTGGATTCAATGCGTAAATCAAGATTTTTCAGTACAGGATCTAACTCAGGTCGATAGCGAAAAGTGTAGTCTTTGAATTCAATAACTCCACGAGAGGGCCAATCATCTGGTGGTTCAAGAACTATTGTACTTTTACTATTATTTTCGTGGCTCTCTGGTAACAGTTCACCATACTCATGTACACGTTCAGCACTTGTCATAAAATTTTCAGCTTCAACTGACTGTCGTACTGCCCATTGAAAGAGAGTTGTTAGTGTGATACAGTATGTGATACTGAGAGCCGCAGCTGAAAGATTTATTTGATGGCGCAACGCTACTGCTAGAATTGCCGTCATCAGTGTGAGTAAGGATGTCATATAGCCGAGTTGCAATCCAAGCCAGCGTCCAGCACATAGAAGAACAAAATATGCACGAGTATTCGTATCGATTCTTTCCATAAACATGTTTACAAAATCATGTTCAACTTTAAAAGCTCGAATACTTGTGAGTCCGTCTAATGCCGATGAGAATAGAGCATAGATTGGACTACGAGTGACACTTTCGAGTCGCTTTAGTTGACGACTCGAACGCATGTAAAATCGACGAAGCCACCAAAATGAAGGTGCCAGTGGAATGAGAATAAGTAGTACCCATGGATTAATACTGCCTATTATTACAATAGAACCGAGAGTCATTAGAAGATTTTGAATGGTATCGACCAAAGTCAAAGGTAATAGTTCGTCAAGGACTTGCTGATCTTTGCTCGCTCGATTCAATATACGTCCACTAGGATTACTTTCAAAGAAGCGTAAAGAAGTATACAACAAACCGGTGAGCATTCTATTGTGAAAACAAGTCGATCCACACAACATAATATAGATAAGAAAACCGGCACGCACTAATGCGGCGATGAATGTACAAAACGTCAATGCAAGATAGACATAGGCATCATTTGACGAGTCTGTACCATCTTCGGATTTAGCCGACCATAAAGAGAGCCAACGATTTGTGAAATCGTATGAACCTTCAGCAACCAGTAGTAAAACAACGAGAAGAATAAATCCAAACTTGCCTAACGGTGGTGCTGTAAATAGTTGAAACCATACACTCCACTTGACACTACTATCACTTGAAATTTCATTTCTTACAATCGAATTCATATCAGTTTTAACAGTGAGAAGTGTAAAATCAGTATCGTCGTCATCGAATGATTCTGTTTCTGTTGTAGCATTCGATTGATCATTTTCAGTAGGTTTCTCGTCGTCCATTGGCTCATTAATTCCGCCATTACTCAAAAGAATCATTTGATCTGCTTTAGCTAAAAAATGTACTTGATGTGTCACCAATATTCTAGTTTTCTCACGTAGAAGACTATGTGGTCCGATGCATCGATCAAATATTTTCTTCGCTACTGCTGGATCAACAGCAGCAAGCGGATCATCTAGTAAATATAAATCTGCATCAGCGTAAAGAGCACGAGCTAATGATATTCGAGCTTTTTGTCCTCCGCTTAGATTGACACCTTTATCACCAATCATCATCAAATCCTCGACTTCACCGAAATTTTTCAGATCGATATCAAGACAACACGCTTTTATCACATTCTTATAACGTTGTTCATCCATGGGTTTGCCAAGGAGAATATTATTTCTTACTGTGTCAGCAAAGATCCAGGACGATTGTGGAGCGTACGAAATTGAGCGAATAAACTGATGCATAGTTCCTCTGACAAGATTGATCTCACCAAGAATGGCTGCCAGTAGAGATGATTTGCCGGCACCAATTGGGCCTCGAATTCCAACTAATGTACCGTGTCTAATCTTGACATTTAGATCGAACAGGCAAGGAGAATCTTTCCAAGAAAACGAAGCATCTTCCATGATAACCGCATGATCACCCTGGTCGTTTTGTTCATTTTCAAGTTGACTTCGCAGTATTTCGAATTCCATAAACTGATCTATTCTTTTTGCAGCAACGCGAGCCTCACTTAGTTTTTCGATAGCCTGTGGTAAGAACGATGTTACTGGTGTACGAATCATCGTGAAAAATGACAATGCAGTGAAAATATCCGCTGCTGCTAATTTTTTATCTAAAAGCCAACTACCACCAAATGTTGCAAGAGAAATTAATGATAACGATGCGAAAAAGATGCCAATATTTAGAGCGCGCAAACGACTAGATTTGAAAATACTTTGAAGTTCGGATCGTCTTGTTTCTCTTACTAGTTGTTCCATAGCTTTCTCCCAGTTGTACATTTTGATAATTTGGCATCCATTGATAAGTTCATTGATATTTTGTACACGTTTATCCGTACATGTCATGGTCATTTTTCGATATTGACTAAACAATCTACTAAACAAGAGCTGTACAGGCACTAACAGAACGAGTACGGCATAGCCAAACACAGTTGGCAAACCAATGTTCCACCAAATGAGACCGAACATGATCAAAGCCTCAAGAGGCGCCACCCATAAGTAGTGAATATATAGAGTCAATTCTTCAAATTTACCTGAATCGTTTGCAACCAAGTTTATTGTCTGAGCAGCAGTTGTTCTATAAAGAGACGCTGTATTTATTGTGAGTAGGTGCTTGTAGATAACACAGCTTAGTGTATGACGAATGCGTATTCCGATTCTTTGATTCCTGAAGAAAGTTTGTTGATGAATAATTGTCTGGAGAATCGAACAAACGCCAAGACCAACGGCCGACAAATAACCCACATACGCTTCTAATCCTGAAGTGTCACTTATGTAACGAACTATTTCACGAATAAGCAATGGCTGCGCCACACGAATAGCAGTATATACCAGCATGCCGATCATTGTTAACCAAAACTCTTTCATGAAAGTTTGTATAATGAAACGCCATGTACCCGACCATTGAGCTCTGTCGTAAATCGCTTTACTAAACAACGTGGAACACTTGTCCTTAAATGAAATATCACTAAGATCGTCGTCGACAAGGGTACGCTGGTTTCCTAACAAGAGTATTGGCTTTATCCACCACCAAAGTACAACATATATCCAAGTTGTCCATGATGACTCTGCCCAATCCAAACGGCAAGACTGTCGTTCTTTGCCTAGAATATATCAATCAAATGTCTAAACTGTGCTGGATAGTACTGTTTTCTTGGTATATTTTCTATATATTTGCCACGTCCACTTCATCATAGCGTAATGAGTCATCAATGTTTACCTCTTTGTCAATGAAAAACAACCCGTCACCTAGAACAATAATATTTACTTGCTTGTAGAACTCAAATCTAGGAGTGGCACTTTCACTTTCCTTTGTGGAAGGAAAGCCTTTTAACATTCAAGTTTTCTTTAGAAGAAAGTAAATTCGAATACTTTCTTTACCGTTTTTCATATTTTATGGAAGAAAATAATGCAACTGATGCTGCTCAATTCAAAAAATACTTAAAAAAACTCAAAAGGAAAGTTTAACTTTCCCTAGAAAGGAAAGGAAAAGTGCCACCCCTACTCAAATCTCCTATCTATGATAGTTTTGAATGCAATCTTATCAAATCGTCAGAAGAAAAATGAATGAACATAATTTTTCAATAAAATATTAGCTTATTCTCGGATTCTATCCATGGAAAACCTATTGTAACGATCTCATGCCATCTGAGATTGTAGTTCTTTTCTCCTCATGGCAAAACCGGTCGATTTGTAAACAAATGAATAAAATTGATTAAAGTAGATGTTATTCTCTCTCACGTTGACATCAGGTAATATGGAAGCACATCCATCAAAGACACATTTCTATTTTAGGACCAGAGAAATTTGTTCAGTTGCTACTATATATAGCTCTCGCTCGACCGATTCTTTTTGATAATGCCACTGAAATGTTTGATTCATTTGAAAATAGGAGATTGACACGTTTTGTTTCGTCAATTCTAATCAATTGAATGGATTGATTGAAAACCTTGAAAGGTTTCCAATGGGATACCTACGTCAAGCAGAAAAATGTTTCATCTACTTGTTAATTTTCAAGGTATAATTGTTACTAAAATTTGCCAGCTAACGAAGAAACTCAAAACAATGGATTATTTTGTTATTTTATTGATTATGATTTATTCAGATATGAATATCTTAATATGAAAAATTCGTATTGAAATTTCCATCACAGCCTATCTTATCCATGATTCGCAGAGATCACGATCAATAATTATGAATCCAAATAAAAAAATTAAAACACGATTTAAAAGATACGGATAGTGAATGAGAGTTTCTTAACTTCTGAAATGTAAAACAAACGACCTATAGTGTTCATATATAACGAAATGCTATCCAAATTTAAATACTGACGTAGTTATTCAATTTTTATTTATTTCGTCTTGTTTTTCATATGCCATTGAAAAATTATAGAAAAATCTTGATTTTTCCTCTGCAATTAATGAAAAATCTCTTTATACTTTATTCTTCGATATTATACTGTATTAGATGCTAATAGTTACCCATATTATGATGAAAACAATTTTAAAACAATAATTCAGATAAAACTTCACCAGAACGTTGAAAAATAACGTAGTTGTTAATAATGACTAGAAAACTGAAGCTATGTACTTGAGTAATTTCAAACTTCCAATATATATTTTCTGTGCACATATTCTTTTTCACTCTCAACGAATTTTATTCAAGTAAAATTCTTCATTAAGACTGTTTGAAACTTCTTATCAATGATATTTGAAAACAAAATAAAATGTAAGAACTACCAATGATCTGAAATCCAGATTGACTTTCACCATCATCATAACATCAAATCAGCAATTCACTTCGAGAAAAATTAGAAAGCACGATAAGATAAAGGTACTTCATTTGGAAAATTTCATAGGGACTGAAAAAATTCTAAAGAGGGTCAATTTTTTTTCAAACTTTCACACCTGTGTGTATGCTCAATAATTATCTTAATCTGAAAAGTCTGCACTATGTAATTGAACAACAGGCGAGCTCCAATACAATTTAGTATTAAAGAACGATGCCAGGTGGGTTTTATACAAACAGAAATAGAATGCTGTGAACAATCTATTTTTGATTTTAAACTCGATCTACGGTTATATGCAGTAGTATGAAAAATAAAAATCGTTTGAACGCGTCAGAAAATGTTTTATAAAACAATTTCTTATCCTTTTCCATTGATCTTATTCCATCGATAGCCTGGTCTGCATCGTAGCACCGAAGAATCTCTGTCTATTCCTAAACATATGTTTCACGAGCTCTATACTCACCTAATGGAATATTAGTCCAAAATATGAAATAAAGTATTCTTGCTCCTCAGAATAGTAATCTTTATTTCCGTTGTATTTTTATTAGGAGTGTAAAAATCCAGCTCATTAGAATGAGCTGTAAGCCATTTACATAAATTAAACAATATTATTGATATCTATAAAGACTCATCTAACAGAATTTCCCACGCTCATATGAGCGACCATAACCACGAACTATAGACACCTCTAATTCCTATCGTATATTATTCACAGATGAATGAATCTGATGCTGCATCCGATTAACCGACGAAGTGTTCTCCGGATTCAAGAGATGGGATCAGAACAGATCTAACGATTGACTTCTTTACAATCAGTCGAGTATACTCATTATAAGAACTTAATACTAAAAAAGAATGTTGAACAGGGTTCTTAGTTTAATTCCTGTAAATTTCGATAGAAGAATTCAATCGAATCCGATTGTCGAAATGATTCTCGTGTGTACCTCTGCATAAAATAGTTTTTAACATCAACACGCTACGTGAAGTAATTAATTCTGTGTTCAAGGTATGCCTGCCAGCAACGAATATTCACTATGTAAAAACAGATCAATTCGAAAAATATGCTCTGCTTAAGCTTGTTGTTCATTCTTTAAAAAGTATTGCACTGTTGCAAATGATTCTATAGGTTCACATAAACTTGGAGAACTATTAAAACGTTTCCTGAGGATCATTGAATAGTACCTCTATTCTAACTAAAATTTTCAGTTAGGAATTATATGAAGTGGTGATGCACTGCTTATAATATGTATCATAGGTATTTTCCTTTTCAAATATCATTGAAAAGAATTGAGTTAGTCTCAGTGAAAACTGAGACATGTATCACAACTGGCACGCACCACAGTGAGCAGAAAAGCAACATTTCTCAACTTTTTTATTGAAATTTTACTCCAGTATTCTTCAATTTAGACATTTCCTACTTTGGTCACACTTCTCAATGGAGCAAAACAACATAATGTCAGATGAAAAACATATACCTCGATAGCCGAAACCAAAGGAATATGCTGCATAATCCGTATATCTAAATGAATGAACACTCTTTGTGGGAAAAAGAAGAATTGCAATTAGAAAATGATGGTCATGAACTCAAAAAACAATGAGAAGAAGGGCGATTATTGACATTTTTGTTTTGAATCATAGGCTGCATCCTTCGACAGAATATACAGATATGCAGAAAAAAGTAGATTGTTAGTCTGAGTTGCTGTATATGTAAATTGTTCTGAAGTTCATCGCATATTGCACAGTGGAAAAGAAAATGATATACTATTGTTCACTCAATTTTTACTTATCAATCGGAAAGAATTTTTTTATTACTGAAATTGGAACAGTGTGATGATTCTTTTGTATGCATACACTGTCCTATAGCTACATGTTTTGTTGTTGATACTTTTTCACACTGATAAACTATAGGACTAAGAAATTTCATACATTTGCTTTTCCTTTTGGTAGCCGAAAAATGTAAAAATTTCCACTTGAGTGATTATCTGGAAGGATTGCAAAGAAAAAACTGAAACAACTGGATGCAGATGATACTGATCAGCTAATTGTGTAAATTGGTTGCATTGCTTTTTTCTGTATTTCTGACAAAGAAATAGCACTATGTATTGCTTGAACATATACTAAGGTGACCTGAAATCACAGTTGACAACTCTTTTGGTAGTATTCATAGATTAGCTAGAGATTCTGTTTCTCAAAATAAAACTATTCAAAGATTTACGCCGGAAGATGTGCCGCACGGTACCTACAAAGGTTCCGATTCTAGTAACAAAATCCAAACCACTTAACCTGCCTTATAAATAAGATTCTACGGGGATCTGTATATTTTATTCCTTAAACACAAGCTAACTGTATGATTTTTCTATTACATTTAATATACAACTGCTACGTTCATGAATTTCTGTTCAAACACATATCAAGATCTACCTATCATCCTGTTAAAGTATACTTGACGAGACAAGTATCCCGTAGGGCATAAGCATATAGAATGAATTCGATCCCAAAAGGGGTCTAGGGCAGTTGGGCGCGGACATTTGCTTGCGAGGACAGTTGGTCAATAGGATAGTCGGTCATAGTTTCAACTTTAAAAGAGTTATGAATAAAATGATGCGATCACATTGAAACAATAATTAATCTAACATAAATGGTTAAGTAATCATCGTCATAAAGTTATTAATTTAATTGTTTCAATATTGATCAAACTGATGATTTTAATAAACTGACACGTGATATTCAAAAAATACATGCATATGTATATATATCCAGTGCACAAAGAAGTAATACCACTTCAAGAAAAATAATTATGACAGTTACTCTTACAAAATCTTCAAAAAATGCACTTTTATTAATTCATAATGGCTATTCATATACAATTGATCGAACGAGTATGACGAAAATTCTCTGGAAATGTGAATACTCGAAAAAATATGCTTGCCATGGATGCGTCCTGACAAAACTAAACTATGATTTATTAAAACTGTTGGTAAACATGAAAGCGCCATCTTGGCGATTCACGTTGTACAGCAACTCGCAAATATTTTGAAAGACTAAGACAAGAATCACAACAAAATCAAACGAGCCCACATAATATTTTAACTCAAGGAAAAATTAGTGTACCAGATGAGGTACACATCAATTACTTAGTAATGATAATTTAAAAATTTGTTGTTTGGTCTACTTTATAAATTGCGCCCAGTTGTCCCCTTCCCCACAAAAGTATGATAGTGGAAGTAAGGAAATAATAGAGACTACTGAAAAGATTAATCTGCATAATTGTGTTATTCTTCATTTTATTCTGACTAATTATACTGACATAATGAATGTTTATTTACGTATATCTAATTAGATTAGAAAATAACGTTTGCCATTAACTGTTAAATTTTCAAGCAAGTGTAAATACTAAACCGAGAGCACAAGCAAGGGGTCGTTCAGCTTCAATTTCTAAAATTAGATGAAATATTCTTTCAAATTTGTTATATAGATTTTCCGATCCATAATGAAAATTAATCGAACTGTTTTCTTGCATTAATTCACCGCAGTTGTAGTGTAATCAGAGTTAATTCCCATGTGAAAATATTTTGCATTGTAAGCTGTTTTTCAGCAGTTTCGAGTCGCTTTATCATATATGAATCGCTGAAAAAGTGCTTAAACATGCATATAATAAGCTCCTAAAAGCAGCTTTCTGCAGAAAGTGGCTTAATTCTGCTTAGAAAATCATTTCGAATTACATTTCAGCGCTTATGACCCTACTTGGTTAAAAGGGCTGTCGACTTCTTGAATCTAAGCCATTTACAGTGCTTATGATCCGAAATATTTAATGGCGTGGTAAATGTTTTGACTTTATGTACTAATCAGCATTTTATTAAGCATTTTAATGTTGTAAAATCTAGAAATGAGTAATATCTTCTGAATCGCTTGAATTCATATCTCAAGAACATCTTATTTGGTATCCTCTTTTAAAATCTAAACAATAATTCCATAAAGAGAAATACAGAATTAGATTTATTTTTATTCTGACGAAACCATAAAATTACTCCTTCATAATCGACTTTATCATAGACCTATACAAGATGGCATATAAACAAGGTCGTTGTCCAAGATTACGTAAAACGATTTCGAATTCTCGAAATCTTTCAGAGATCATATTCGGAAACTCATGCATAGGACGCTAATTAAATTATCATACGATATTCCTAGACGAGACCGTACTATGAATCGGTGGGAACTGGAGATTGGAAATTTGCAACTAAAATCGCGTTTTCCTGGGGTCTAACTGATAGTAATTTTCTATGCCAGCCTTTACAACTAATCTCGTGAATTCCGGGAGTTTTTCTGAGTTTGTTTTTCAAGTTGTATATTTTCAATGAGGAAATCCAATTTGCAAAACTAAAATATTCTGTAAAGATCGAATGGTATTTTTCAATCAAGAAAAAACTCATTTGTTAAACAAAGTGAACGTTAATCAACAGAAAATAGTAGCGTTGCGTTCATATTTATGTCAAAAAGTATGCTTGCTTAAAAATTCTTATCCTTTCTCAGAGAATCCGATTGAGCCATTTCGACAACATAAATATAAATAAAGAGCTCGAGAACATAATGCCTAGAAATGATTTATTCATTATTTTCATTTTTCTAAAGATTTCTTGAATAGTTTTCCTCAGCGAAAAAGGACCCACCACAAAATTTAAAAATATATTGCACTTCTGAAAAGTCACTAAAAAAGGTAAAATAGAAACTATGTGCTGGCTACCTTAGTTTTATATAATTCATATAATGTTGCATCATCTATAGGTTTCAACACGGTAACTTAGTAAAGTGGTTTATAACTTTGCCTTCTGCTTTCAAGATGTGATGATTGAATCGAACCTCCGGTGCATCTCTGTTCATAATTACAAATTCTATAATTTAATACGTTTCTAGTGAGATGACATCACAGGAAATTCTGAGTGTTGTGTACCATATAGGGACGTTAACGGAGGGGAATAATTTTTTATATTAAAATATAAATTTCAGCACTTAAAAGAGCTGAGACTTCTCACTTTAAGCTCTTTCAATCCCTTTAAAATGATCGCTGAAAAGCCCTGAAAAGCGCACATTTGAAGCTGTTTTCAGCTACCCAGGTCGAACAGAACGATCCTTAAACGGTTGTATACGATGATAATACGGCCCGTTACGGCGTCGTATTATCCCGTTTTAACATGTTCAGTAATACTGCCGTATGTTCTATAGAATATGATAGTATTACGGTGTCTTTACGAGGGTTTTACGGTGTATGTAAGGTGTCCGTGTACAGCCGTAATATTGACCTCGTTAAAATGCCATAATACGGCTTAAAACGGTCGTTTAACCATGGAGTACGATGTAAACATGACCGTTTACGATACTGTTACGGCTGCTTACGATGGTCCGTTTTGATCGACCAGGGTAGCGTTTTCGCTGAAATTTTCACATCGGTTATAAGTACTAAAATGCCGTGTTTTTCGAGATGATCGATGCTCTACGTTCTTTGCCATAAAATTAATTGCCTTTGAAAAATAGTTAACTACTTGTTTTTCTTTTTGATGATGTAACTATATTCTTCTTACTCGCCCCAGGAGAATCATTCCGACCATTGGATCCGATCGGATCCGACAGGCATCCGTTCATGTTTCTATCGGAGTTTCTCTTATCCGATGAAATCCCATGGGATTCCTGGTTGCGATTCCTGATTCGAATCCCTAGTGTTGGATTTTATCGAATCCTACTATCGGAATTCGATTGGATTTCATCGTGTGATCAGACAGGCCTCTACTGTTGGGTTTAAATGCTTATTCGTACTCAAATAAGAAAATAGGTTTCTTCCGTCGGATCCGTTACTGTTTCCACAACCCGGATTCCCATAAGATTTCATCGGATCGTAGGATCCGATCGGACCCGATCGGATTCGGTATAGGATTCATTCACATGGGGCTTTGTTTCCTATTTTTGCTTTTACTGATGGTAAGAAAAATTTCTTAGTACTTCAATACGAGCTAAGAAACAAAAATTGTGCTAGATGTTTCTATCTGAAATTGTGATTCTGTATGACCTCTGATCTAGTAAAACAAAAATATTACGACAGCGCTAAAAATCTGGCAGTTCTGATAATTTGCAACGCAAGAAATGCTAAACCAAAACCAATTGTTTCTGAATATTCTTATGAACATTCCATGTTATCGTGCAAATATATTGCATTGATATACTCAGATGTACTTTATGTAGCACATAAGTACTAATGATGATTGCCCTTCAAAATTGTCAAATGTGCATGGGTCCTCTTGGCATATCTAGCAAAAAGTATCGTTGTGACATCACCGCATGAGTATTTGTACTCAGTATGAGTTATTTAGCATGATTTCTAGGGTTTTATATGTGTATATAGATAACGAAGTACTTTCACTATCGTAAAAATATGATTAAATGATTTCTTTCTTGTTTATACGAATGTTTCAAATAAAAAACATTGAAGTATTCGAATACTCATCGTTAAAGTCACGAGAGATTTTGAATTCTAAAAGAAAACAGAATATCCACGAATTTTCCAAACCGTTCTCAGCTATACAAACAGTGAATGAAAACTGCTTACTTTCAATGGCATATGAAAAAGTACAAACTCAAGTGTCTACATTATGTCTTCAAAATAGCACCTACGAAACGTAGCATTACATTATTATGTCAATCTCAATCGCTAATTTAAAAATTATTGTAATGGATATATCGACAAAATTGATCCGTTGAGAAGCAATCACTCTGTCGTACTATCAATATTTCATGGTAGATCGAATTTTCTACTCCACGAACTCTGTTATTAACTATATAGATTGTTCAATAGTTCTTTTCATTAGGGATCAACCAAAACGGTCCGAGAGTTTGGATCATTTAAGGCAATTCAAAAGGTCGAGATACGATTCATATAAAATCTATTGAATATTAAAACCGGTTATCTCTGTTAAGTCACCAAAATTTAATGCTATTGAAATGAAGAATCTATCAACTATCAAAAAGACTAGATTCTTCACCATCCCACGGAAAAAAAATTTTACGAAAACCGCGGTTTCATCGTAGACCAACGCGTTGTCGATTCGAAAGTCTCTATAAA